>CANXME010000851.1:0-69382 GCA_948144175.1 Closterium sp. NIES-65
GGCCGCAGGTAGGCGACGGGGCCGTAGGGTAAGGGGCACGTCACGGGGCGTGCCGAACACAGATTCGCAGCGGAGAAGCTGTAGGGTGGGCCCACAGGTCAGGACCTTAGTAGCTCTGATAGCATGTCGAAACCTTAGCAAGGCTTAGGAGCCATAGCTAGTGAGGTCGAGTAAGTTGAGTAGAAGGAAAGTGTCGAGCAAGTTTGAAAGGAGAAATGTGTTGAGAGAATGAGGGGTTTCACTATAGGTTCAAGGGTACAAATATGAGAGAACAAGAAAGAAAAGGTGCACCACCAAATAGGAAAACGCTATAAATACAGTAACCAATCCTACAGGCAGTTACATATAGAAAATATTAAATTATATTTTCCGACACTCAGGCAACGATGCGGCGCAGCATCTGGAGTGTGCGCCAAAAGTGCACCGTGGCTTTGTCGGCGTCGGGACCCCTCGGCATCCTTCCCTTCCGCCTGCAATTCGTCACGTGTATTAGGAGTTCAGACACTGTCGGCAACACGACTCGGAAACAAGGATACGAAGGCGTCGACTAACATACCGTCTTCAACATGTCGTCGACGCCGGGGAAGATGTGCTCGGCGAGGAGCTTCAAGAGCTTATCGGAGGGCTCCACCCTGCTCCGGCCCAAGAAGTAGTCGTGCTTGTAACCAGAGTAACCGGCCTTCTTCATCACCACCCCCACCGGAATGGCGGTGATGTACGCTCGCGTCATCTTGTCGAGCGCCCAGTGACCCAGCTCCGCGATCTTGGCGCGCGGCGTGCCGTCGATGGCCAGCTCCTGGGCCCCTCCGGCTCGAGCGGCGTGCACGTTCCTCTTGCAGAAGACCCCGTTTTTTTTCCCACAACTGCCGCGTCCAGCGTTGGTGGCTTGCCACAGAGAGCTCCCCTTGGTCGGTGTCGTTTTTGGCGAAGAAGAGGTGCTTCTTGTACTAGCTTGCGCGTGTGCTGGTGTCCACCGGTGGAATGAGGCGGACGCCGTGAAACTGGCCGATCTGGTCGAGGATGAAGTGCAACCACAGGCCCGTCTCGCCGACGGCGCACAACTCCGCTTCGAGGTGCCGCGCAGCGTAGCTCTGTTGCAGACGCGCATCCTTGGACGTCTTCGAGTTCCGCGCAGCGATGACCATGACGACCGGCTGGTTCTCCGGGTTCACCGACGAGGTGCTCGCCAATCGGTACAAGAATATATCGGGGAGCGTGATCTCGCGGATGCTTGCATCGCGCAGAAGAGAGTGGTGGGAGAGTAGCGTGAGCACCTTCAATAGCAGAAACCGCCATAGCGTCTGCGACGGGCCCGTACCCTGCGGGTTCCACGCCTTGGCCGCCCACGTCGGCAGCACCCTGAACATGATCTGGCGGAACTGCTCGGCGGTGTAGGTATCGCCAATTGTTCAGCGACGCCGATCGGTGCAGTTCCTGCCGACAATGCCGAGGGTGGGGGGCAATTAGGGCGGCGTCGACTCAGTACAAGACAACAAGAGGTTAAACAAAAACTCACTTGATGTCCCGCTCGTTCTTGGTGCGGATCATGAACCGCACCTCTGACCTGACTACCGATATCTCTTGCATGATGCTCAGCTCCGTCTCCCGGTACATCGTCGCCTCCACTCTCGCCGGCATCTGGCATGCCTTTATGCGCCCGAGGAGCGTGTGCACCGTTGTAGATTGCACAAGCTGTGTTCCTGTGGCGTTGTCGCCCTTCTTGTTGGACTCGGCATCGAGATTCAACTCCCGAACCATGTACTTCACGTATGCGCGAAGCCAGGACTTGGTGACCCTAGGGCCGTGCAGCCACACATACGACCGGGGTACATCGGCCTCTTGGTCCCAGTTTTTCTTCTTGTTGTCCCGGATGTAGTGCCCTATCTCGTTGACGTGCTTAAGCCTGTACTCCTGCGGAAGCTTGTTGCGAATTTGCTTCAACATCTTCGCCGCCCACCTCTTGTAGTGATAAATCCACGAGGTGTACTTGCCTCAGCGTGCTGTTCCTCTCCACGGTTTGCAGGTGGCGTAGGGCGTCCAAGACGAGCACGTCGATGGTCGCGTACACCATGTCTTCCTCGACGAAGTCTTGCCGCCCTCCACTGTTCGCGTAGCACCGACAAATTCTCCTGGTCGGCATCCTCGTCCTGTTCGAGCAGATCATCTATGTATTCAAGTTCCCGCCTGAGCCATTCTTCCAAGGTGCGCTGACTAGTGCTACGCGGCGGACGCTCGTCGTTTTCGTCATCGCTTTCCTCCTCCTCCTCCTCCTCCTCCTCCTCCTCCTCCTCCTCCTCCTCCTCCCCCCCATCCTCCTCCTCATCGACCTCAACCTGGTTTCCAGAGCCGGCCGGTGCCGACGAAGTTCCTGGCCGTCCATTTCGCGCCGGATTCAGTTTTTTATTTGTCGGAAACTTGGTCTTTTGTCTCTCCTCTTGCTTTGTCCTTCCCAGCTCAGTACCTTCTTCCTTCTGCCCCTGTCTTTAGTCTAGTGCCAGCCCCTCCCACCTTGTCCCTCCCTTCTCTGTATCCCCTCTCCCTCTGTCTCACCCCATCAAGTTCCTCAACTCTCTCTTCATGCGTTGGGTGGCTACCCCTGCCTTTCCCTCTGTAAGCTCCTGGCTCATGGGCTTCCCTCAGAGTCTCCCTAGCTCGGCTGACTGCCTGAGAACACTGAGTGGGAACCTGCACAAAAGGACTTGCTGGGATGGCTCCTCCGTGGTGGGCTAACGCGAGTAGCGAGTAACTCTTAGCTGATAGAGGAAACATACAAGCAAGCAAATGAAACCGACCCGTGTTGCTTGCCTAAGTATGTGCACATGGTTACCGTTGCCTGCAACGGTTGGTTTTGTTCGTCAGTTCTCTGATTTGGCGCTATTCGCCTCTGCCTACTTCGCTTGAAAACTACTCACTACTGTATCCTGTCATGCATTTATATTGCTAGGTCCTGCTCTCCATTCTTCCAATTAAATGTATGACAGCTGTCGGAAACTTGGTCTTTTGTCTCTCCTCTTGCTTTGTCCTTCCCAGCTCAGTACCTTCTTCCTTCTGCCCCTGTCTTTAGTCTAGTGCCAGCCCCTCCCACCTTGTCCCTCCCTTCTCTGTATCCCCTCTCCCTCTGTCTCACCCCATCAAGTTCCTCAACTCTCTCTTCATGCGTTGGGTGGCTACCCCTGCCTTTCCCTCTTGCCCCCTCCTTGGCGCTAACTCTCGCTCTGGTAGGTATCGCCGATGGACCCCTTTTTTGAAAGGCTCTTCTCTTGTCTGCTCCTTCTACTTGAGAGGGCCTGGGGGTACTCGCGGGGGCCTTGCCTTAGCTACATTCGTCTGATGATCCCTCTTCTCTTGCCCCTTGTCCCCCACTAGTACTACCACTCCCGACTCCTTGACCTCTTTCACTTTCCACCTCTCAGTGCTGAGCCCTATATCCAGCATGTCTTGCCTGGCCTGTTTGACATATACTTCTTCCCCCACCCCCAACAGTGCCCCCTTTGCCCCTGCCTGCTCTTCTCTCCTTCTTTTGTAGCACTGTGCGTCTCTGAGCTGGGCCACATGCAGGTTCTCTAACGCTGCTGGCAGCATCTCCCGTAGGTACCTTGCCCTAACCTCGACCAGCCCCACCCAGGCGTCTTCCGAGCTCACTGAGACCACATCTGTCAGTACCCGTGGCGCGTCTATGGGCAAGATAGGTTCCCTTCCCAGCAGCAGGTAGTACGGCGAGAAGTCCTTTAGCGCTGCCTGCCTACTGAAGCGGTAGCCTGCGAATACCCACGGGAGTCTCAGGTCCCAGTCCTTCTTGAATTGTTCCCCGTAGGCTCTCAGCCCTCTCTTCACCGTCTGCACAAACCGCTCTGTGAGCCCGTCACTCTGTGGGTGATACCTGGAGGTCCGCCGATGGGTAATACTGCTAGCTTTCAGTAGTTTTGCGAAATCGCCCAAGAATTCTGTGCCCTGATCTGTTAATACCTCCCCACATGCTCCGAACCGAGTCAACACCTGTTCCTCAAATGCTTCTGCTATCCGGGCCGAGCTCTTGCTTGGCAGCGCCTTCACCTCCACCCACTTACTGCCGTGTTCGATCATGATGAGTATGAATCGCTTCCCCCTTCGGCTGAGCGGCATTTCTCCGGCCATATCTAACGACCACCGAAACCCCAGGCCTCGGATGGGCAGCGAGTGCAGCTCTTCCCTCCCTCTCTCCATCTCTGCTTTGTTCCTGCTGCATAGTTCGCAAGCGCCCACCCACTCTTTAATGTCTCCCCTCATTCCTGCCCACCACCAGCCCGTCTCTATTAGCTGGCTCGTCCTTAGGCTGCCATAGTGCCCCAACTGCCGGTGTACCCTCGCTATGATCTCTTCCCGTTCCTCTCGCCTCGGGACCAGCTTCCATCCTTCCTTAGTGTTTTTCTGGAGCTGGTCCCGGAACCACCGGTAATGCAGGCCCCTGGCTCTGGCCCTCTCGCTTGCAGGTTCTGCTTCTGAGTTCTTTCCTTGGATCCACCCCAACGTCTCTTCATCCTCCCAGACGTCTTCAGCTCCCTTTTGAGCCTTCCGTTTAGCTCCTTCCCCGTCGATTTCTCTCGCCAAAGCCACGAGGCATGCCTCTGGGCTCGCAGGTGGCGGGTTGCGTGATAGCCCGTCCACGTGTTGCAATGTCTTCCCCGCTCGGTGTCGAATGGTGAACTCATATTCCTGCAGGCGCATGGCCCATCGAGCGTTCCGGCCTGTCAAGGCCTGATTGGTCATCACCCACGTCAGCGGCTGATGATCCGTGACTAACACGAATGGCCTCCCCTGTAGATATACCTGGAAGTGGGTGATAGCCCAGACCGCCGCGAGCCCTTCCCCTTCGTATGAACTATAATTGGCTTCTGCAGGGTTACAGCTTCGGCTCGCAAAGGCCACCACCATCTCCTGTCCGTCCCTCTCCTGGCATAGGATTCCCCCCATGCCTGCACTGCTCCAGTCGGTGTAGAGTACGAACGGGTCTTCCTTACTGGGCAGTGTAAGGACGGTCCCCGTCTTCACCGCCTTAAGGAGGGCTTTGAATGCCCCCTGCTCTTCCTCTCCCCATTGCCACACCTGGTCCTCTCGCAGCAACCTGTTCAGTACTGCGGCAGTACGGCTGAAGTTGGGTACGAACTTCCTGTAATAGTTAAGGAAGCCCAGTACTGCCCTCAGCGTACTGCGGTCCTTAGGGGCGGGGACTCGGTCCAGCACCTCCACTTTCGCTTGCTGGATGCTCAGCTGCCCCCCTTGTACTTCGAAGCCCAAATACTTCACTATGTTGTTCCCGAAACTGCATTTCTTAGGGTGGCAAGTCAGCCCCACTGCTTGAATGGCGTCCAGTGTATCGCCCACGTCCTTCACGTGCTGCTCTGCGGATGCACTGAACACGACTACATCGTCGATGTAGCAGGCTGCCGCCGGCACGTGCCTCAGCACTGAGTCCATCACCCGCTGGAATAATGCTGGCGCGTTCTTCATGCCAAAGGGCATGAACTTCCACTCATACAGCCCCTCGGGTCCGTGGAAGGCCGTTTTCCTCCAGTCCTCTTCCTTGATCGGTATTTGATTAAATCCCTGTCGAAGATCCAGCGTGCTGAACACTACTGCTCCCTGCAGCTGATCGAATATCTCTTCCGCCGATTGCATGGGGTACCTGTCCGCCACTGTCACTTTATTAAGTCCTCGGTAGTCCCCACACATTCTCCTGGCTGATACCTCTCCCGTGAGATCCTTCCGTGCTGCTACAACCGTCGCTGCTGCGTAGTCACTGTCCGAGAACTGGATAAGACCCGCTGCTAACAGCTCCGCGCACTTCTCCCGGCAGGTGTCCAAGTCGCCTGGACTCATCCTCCGTTTTCGTACGTATATGGGCATCTCGGTATTCAGCTTCACCTGCATTTGATGCGATTGACATTGCCCGAGTTCGGATAAGGTGTATGCAAAAGTCTTGCGGTGCCGCTTCAGTACCTCCTGTAATGCCTGCGCTGGCTCTGCCCCCATTCCGGAGCCTATGGGCCAGGCATCCTCGGGTCCCCTCTCCTGGCTTGTCTTTTCCGTCTCCGTCTCCCCGTCGGGTGGCAGTACTCCTTGGTCTGTAGCCGTACTCCCGGCTTCCACAGCCATGCAGGCCCATCCTTCCAAGATACGTGCTTCCTGTTGCTCTTCTATGGCTCTCAGCTGGCGTTTCCGCTCCTCTGTCTCCTCTTCCTCTCGGTACAGCTCATTGACTTCAATACCCCGTTGGAGCTCTGTCCTCTTTAGGTGCATGCGAATAGTTTCCACCAGCCACGCCATGACATTCAGGTCCATAGCTCTGCCCAGCGCTGCCCTCCGTTGTGGCTCAGTCACTTGAGGGTGGGCAGTAGCTCCCAGCAGATGCCCCATGGCTAACTCCCGCTCTTCGGCCGTCGGTTGCTCCCACTGTTTCCCGATGACATCATAGATCATTCCGGGCCCGGGCAAGTCTCCCTCCATCACGAATCCGTAGGCGTCCACGTAGGACACGAGTGTCGGCAGCGCCTGTCTCGGCTTCCCAGGCACATTACACTGGTACTGGGACGGGTGGTCCGGCACCGTGACTGGCGCTGGCAGTCGGTTGGGGCCCAGGATGTCACTAACCGATCTCGGTTCCGGCCGCTGCATCTGAGCCAGAGAGTGGCGCAAAAGGGCCTCTGAGATCCCATTCTGCCAGTATCTCCTGGGCCGGTGCGCTCTGGACCCAAGCTGCGCCGCGTCTACCGCTTGCCCCCTACCGACAGCGGCTTCTACTTCGGCGAATGCCCTGTGTACGGGCTCTCTGCGATCGTCAGCAAAGTCCACGTTCTCCAGGATGTAGAGCACCTCCCCTTGCTTCTCCTGAACCATCTCCAACACCCGCTTTAGGTCCCTGAAGGAGGCCCCCCGTATGTCAGCCATTCCCATTCCTGGTCCGGCCCTAGAATAACCCTGACATTCCCATCCCGCCACAATAATGTCAATCTGCCCCCACTGCTCCAGTGTCTCCTCCGAGATATCCCGGACATCGTCCACCACCTCCTCATATTCCACGGGTAGGGCGGACTCGGCCAGCTGATCGGGATATTCGGCTAGCAGCTGCCGGGCGTGATGCTGCGCCATCCGGCGCACCACCGGATCTCTTTCGACGTGAATCCACTTCCTCACCCTACAGCCAGCACGCAACACCGCCGCCAGTCCTGTGCCGATGCCCCCGTACAGCTCCATGATGCACACTGCTCCTTCTAATGTCCAGAGCCTGGTCACTCTTTCTTTCAGCGAGGCCGGTTCCCGCCCCCGCCTCCTCCTCTCTATTCTCCGTTCGTACTCCTCCGCGTATCTCTCCCAGCTCCAGTCGTCCATCACCGGTCCCAGGTCAGCAGCCCGTGCTTTGTATGCCTCCCGGGGCTCTTGCTTCACGAATTTCACAGGCAAAGTACCCACGGAACTGGCAGCGTCCCAGTAGTGCACGCGGTACAGCACTTTCTCTTCCCAGGCACAGATGGTGGCACCAACTCGGTAAAGCAGGTCCATGCCCACCAACGCATCATAATCCTCCGACTCAGACACGCCACAAGTCACGCGGATACAACATTCCTTGTCAGTGCCGGGACGCAGTACTATCTCGATGGGCCTTACCGTCCGCGGCATCCATTTCGGCTCTCCTCCCTCGGCGGTCATGAGCAGGATGCCCCTCGGCACGAGCCTCCCGGGCAAGTCGAGCTTCAGTTGTCTAGCTAATCCTTTCCCGATCAGCACGTGGTGAGCCCCGGTGTCGATGATCGCTTGCCCCACTGGCAACCCACCCACCGTCAGGCTCCCCTTTTCGGCTATCAGGACAGATGCCTGGCACACCAGTCTCTCGTTAGGGTGGCGCCTCTGTTCGGAGGTACTGCTTCCCTCATGCACGTTGCCGCGTGGCTCACGTACTCTGCTCGTACGGCTTTCAGACGACTGGCTTCCCCGGATCCGAAGGTCGAGGTCCTCTCTCTCCCTTGGGAACGCCATAAAGCCGCTTGCGCGCAGATACTCGCCCTCGCTTTCTTCCTCCCCTTCGATCTCCTCGTACGCCAGCATCGCTCTGGCCTTCTGCTCCACTTGAGGCTTCGCCTCCAGTCTCAGCTGTAACCGTTTAATCTCTGCCTGCAGCTCCTCTTTACTAGGAGTCTCTTCAGAGCGTCGCCGACTGTAGCAAGCATCCTCCTTATGCCCCTTCCGTCCACAATTCCCACACACTGGCAGCTTCGGGCAATCTCGCTTCAAATGGCCAGCTTCCCCACATTCATGGCACCGTCGTGCGTCAGCCCGTTGTAGTCCCGCTAGAGGCGCCTCCGTCAGCGCCGCCGCCGCCCATGAGGACTTCGTTTTAGGACGCACCTCCCCGTCCTCCAAATCCAACATTCTCTGCGCGTGCTCCGTCCTTTTAGCCAATCCGTAGACGTCCTTCAGGGTGACATCTGCACCTATGCCGTGCACTGTGTTCCGCACCACATTCCGCAGATCGTCATCTAAGCCTCGGACGAACTTGCGCACCAGCAACCGTTCGTCTCGGCTTTCCAGATCCTCTGCAAGCTCCCTCAGTCGACAGTAGTAGGCTAGCAGGGACTCATCCTTTCCTCGGCGAAACTCGCGAAATTCCTCAACCCGCGCTTTAGTTTGCCCTAGAAATTCCTTTTTCAGCAGCTCGACAAACCGCTCGGTCGGGTTCCCGATCTCTCCACACGCTAGCTCCTCCAGCACCTCCTCCCGCGTCATGCGATAGAAGGTCTCGGCCTCTCCTGCTAACGTTACTACCATCCGCCGGAAGAATTCAGCCGGGTCCAGCCCGTCCCGTTCCCAGAAGTACTGCACTGTCTCCAACTGCATCAGATAGTTCTTCAGAGTGGGACCCACGCCGGGAATGCCAGTAAACCGCTCGGCCACCTCCAGCTTCGGTAGGGATCCTGCCTGCCATCTCTTGTCGGTAGCCCGATCTGGAGGGGCGGTTGTTGACGGTGGCTCCGCCATTCGACTCGCTATAATCTCTCGCTGCGTTGGCGACCGGAACTCTCCCTCTGGCTGGCGCCGCAGCCAGGTCGCCTGTGCCGGCATTCGATCAGCTTCCATCCCCGGCATCAACCCCGGGGAGTTACTAGCTGGGCGGTTCTCCCACCGTGCTCTCGCTTCCCGCGCCCAGCGCATATCTTGGGGTGTCTCTCCTGGATCTGACGCGACGGCCCGAGCTGGCTCCATCTCCGCGCGTCGCCCTCGTTCCCGTTGGTGCGGGGTCCGGTACGCACCGGTAGTCGGCGCTGGCGAACTCCTTGACTCCACCACTGACACTCGGTCTAACGAGGTCGTCGCGGCGGCGCGCCAGCTAGGTTCCGCTGAAATATCTTCTCTTCGATAGCTCTGCCCTGAACGTAGTCTAAACCTATCGTTCATCCTAGCTTGGAAACAGCGATCTGTCGCATTTCCTTGCTTGTATGTTGTAAGCTCCTGGCTCATGGGCTTCCCTCAGAGTCTCCCTAGCTCGGCTGACTGCCTGAGAACACTGAGTGGGAACCTGCACAAAAGGACTTGCTGGGATTGGCTCCTCCCTGGTGGGCTAACGCGAGTAGCGAGTAACTCTTAGCTGATAGAGGAAACATACAAGCAAGCAAATGAAACCGACCCGTGTTGCTTGCCTAAGTATGTGCACATGGTTATCGTTGCCTGCAACGGTTGGTTTTGTTCGTCAGTTCTCTGATTTGGCGCTATTCGCCTCTGCCTACTTCGCTTGAAAACTACTCACTACTGTATCCTGTCATGCATTTATATTGCTAGGTCCTGCTCTCCATTCTTCCAATTAAATGTATGACATATTCTTGTTAAACTCCCCGATCGGCGGTGGGGGAATGTAACTCCCCTTCTGGAATCTGCGCCAGCTTGTCAAGACCGTAGAGTAAGGGGAGCGTCTCTTCCTCGGTAGATGTCGGACTGTGGTCGGTGGATGGTCTAGCGTCAGTCATGTCGACATCGTCCGTGTGGCAGCACGTATGTTACTCTACCGTCGTCCGTGTGCGATGCGGAGGTTGGTAAACCAAAGACGGTACTGAGTCACGGGTCTGGTGAACGCCCGGAGAGTTGCGCGGCGGTCTTCTTCGAATTCTCGGTCGAGTGAGTCTAACTCGGCTTCGACCTCGAGCCGTTCCAGCTCCGCTTTGATGTCGGCGTCTACAGAGTCGGCGGGGTGTGGAATGGGTTGCGGCCGTTGGGCTCTAGGGCGACCTTTGGCCATGCGTCGCCGACTTGCACCGATGTTTCGCTAAAACAGCAGACGTCGACGTCGACTACTACTGACCAAGTCGGCAACTGAGTAACCTACAGGCGCGATCACAGACTGCCAGCTGAAAATTCTAAGTGCACGAGAGAGCAGGAAGAAACGTAGGAACGGACATGGGAATGAGCAGGCCCGCACGGTCACGGACGGGTATGGTCCTGAGCGACCCCGATGTTGCCGCGCTTCACGCACACCCCTATGTTACTGCCGCCATGCATGTGTTCTCGCATAGGCGGCGCTCTGCCCGAAGTGTCACGTGCCAAGCATGGCTAATGTTACTTCGCGCTGCACCGAAGGGGCGTAAGCCAGGCCCTTTCCACAGTGCAATGGGCGTGTGTTACGTGGCTTGGGGCCGACATTGGCCTCTCAGTACTGAAATTACAGCATGCCGACCCGAATCTCCCAGGGTCCCGGATTTATTGAAGCTCACCGTGGCAGTCATAGGGTGGGCGCCGATCGGCGCCGACTTACAATCGGCGCGCTTGATTGTTTCTTTAGGTTCATTGAACCTAGACAGTGTTGAGATTGTGCCGCGTGGCTTGATTGTGGGCCTTTGGATGAATTGGTTGACACCGACATCGCATGCAACTCGCGATGCCACAGAACATTTACATCCTGGACGGTCTGATTTTTGTCGCGTTGATTGCGCTCTTACATTTTCAAAGGTGTGAACGTTTTTCCGTGGGAAACTATATTCCAGGTCCATACTTTCAGATCTCACTCAAATTTAGCCCCAGGTTTACTAAAAAAGTACTACTTTCTAGAATTTCGCTCACTCGAGGCCCAGATTATGTTCAAAACTGGTCCTGCGGGGCGAAGTTTTCGACACGTGTCCAATTTCGCTTGGAAAATTTTTCGACGGGGCAAAAAATAATAAAACCCCTCGGGAACTAGGGCACATTTGCGGGAGGGATCAAACCTAAACACCAAGCGGGTCCCCGTGTTTAGGGTTGGTCCCTCCCGAACGTGTGTCCTGGTTCCCCTAGGGGTTTTATGTTTTCTGCCCCCGTCAGAAATTGCTAATACGAAATAGGACACGTGTCAGAAAAAGTTTGCCCCGCAGGACCAGTTTTGAACATAATCTGGGCCTCGAGTGAGCAGTCTTCCAGAAAGCTGTACTTTTTGAGTGAACTTAAGACTAAATTTGAGATATTTTTGAAACTATGGAGCTGGGATATACTCTCCCATTTCCCGCTTTGGGAAAATCACCGCTGGAGCGACGCGTGGCCACGACGGCCACGTCGTTGCAGCCTAGTACACGGTGGGGACAGTTTGGATCCCTCCTATTGGTCCGCGTGGCGGCCGTCGTGGCTTGACGTGGCGAGCTCTCTTATTAGTGTCCGCTGAGATTTACTTCAGGTATATCATCCCAATATCGAACTCCCCAAGTGGTTTCCGCCCTTCCGCGGACTCTTCCCCCAACCCACAAAAATGGGTTGGATTCGCGTGCTTGCTTGACTTCATCGCTCCTGTGTTTCAGAAACGAGTTGAATTCGCTTCCCAATCAGGCTGCGTGATGGGTGTGAATCGACAATACCCCCAAAAACGCAACTTAGTATGTTGACCGCAGTTTTAAGTGAGCTTCGGATGCTTCACAACCCCAGACCTGACCTCTGTACCCTAAGGATGCGTTACCTCAACGCCGATCGCAAGATCGATCCTACGTAGGTTCGATTTTTTGTGTGGTTTAATTTGCATCTGCAAGTGTTTTCTACGATGCGCGTAGTTTCAATGCGGTGGAAGATCGAGATTTGACGATCGATCGCAGGATCGGCGTTCAGGTGACGCGTCCTATCTCCCAAGTGTTTCGCCTACACGAACCCAGAATTTCCCGCATTTCTCTCGAGTAATTCGCTGATGAATATTAATCTTGCCTAAATACGTTTGCCTCTGGCAGGGCCGCTCATCCCACTGCCGCCATGCCGACTTGGGAACAATCGTCTGCCAGGTCAGCTTATCCCACTGCTGAAATGGGGGCATGGGGCGATCCGGCGACCCTTCCAGATGTTTCGTACGTAAGTCCCTCGTTTGTAGATCACGTTGCAACACCTCCTGTTATAAGCTCCTCGGCCTTCGGGTTTCAGGCGGGAAATTCGTCTCGCCACGTCAGCGTGACGGCTCCACCGATGGAGCCCGCAGGACCGTCCGATGCGGATTTCGCGCCGAAATCCATGGACGAACGTTTTCAAAGCATCTTGGCAAAGAGAAACCGCCAGGTTCGGGCTACTGAGGCCGCGGTTCGGCAGACAGCGGCGCGGCAGGCTCGGATCGCGTCTCAGCGGCAAATCACGGTAGAAGACGTTCACGCTGTGGCGAACATGGCGCCAGATTTCGCGCCGCGTTTCACGGCGCATGTTCCGGTGGCGGCTGCTGCTGGGTTTCATCAACCAACAGATCCGTTATTGGACGACTCGTTTGTAGGTTACAGAGGTCGTGCAAGTGAGATTCTGGAGGACGAGGAGGAGATGGAAGATGCGACTATAGATGATTACAAGACAAGTGGCTCTAGGGGTGTGATTGCAAGTAAACACGCCACGCTGGCAGCTGGCGGTTCTAGCAACCTGCCGCGTCACACCTCTGATCCCGCTGGCAGACGCTCAGCCAATCACAGCGCTCCTCCGGCCAAAACCCCATCCCCATCCGCCGCAAAAGCCGCCGCCGCTGCTGCTTTGGCCGGTAGTCGCATTAATCAGAACTCTCAAACGGTCACTGATCGTTCTCACCGTTCTGATCGCATTATCGATCGGGGAAGGAATTCTGGCCGCCACAAGTCCACTCAACCTTCTCCTCCTCCTCCTCTTCATCCTCATCAACATTCTCGTTCCGCTGATCGTTCTCGTAATTCTCCCAATGCCGCTGCTCCTGCTGGTCGGATCGAGAGGCCAGGTTCAGGGAAGGCTGCGGCTGGCGCTGTACTCGATAAGAGCGTCCCCGCTAAGAGAGTACCAGTGAAATCGCGGCTACGTGTTCCTGTACACATGAGGCTGTCATTTGAAGGCTCAGATTCCAACCCTTCCCCAGCTGCAGCAGCAGCAGCAACGGCAGTAGCCGCAGCAGAAGCACCACTTCGCTTGGTTCCCACAGCTGGTATCTTGTCTCTTCCCCATGCAACCCCTCTTGTGCCTGCTGCCAATCTGGGTGGAGTAATGACGGCCTTTCATCCGCCTTTTTCCACCCCCTATGTTGCTGCTCCCAACGGGCCTCTCCTTCCCAATCCGGTGCTCTTTCGGACCGTACCTGTGTCTGTTGGAGGTTTGGTCGGAGGTTTGGTGTCTCCAGACCCTAGGTATAGGTTTGGTGCAGGAAGGGTTGGAGCAGAGGTGCAGGGAGGGGGGAGGGGGAGAGAAGGGAGGGGACATGGCTTGGGTCAGGGAAAAGGGAGTGAGAGAGGGAATGTGAGTGTGGCATCGAAAGCAGCATTGGATGATGAGATTGAGTCTTACATGGCTGAGAAGTATCAGGGAAAGGGAGGGAGATGATGATGTGGTGTTTGGAGGGTGGAAGAGGAAGGAGGGTTGCTCTGAAATTTGCTATGTCTGGGAAAGGAGGAAGGGTGTTTGGGAGGGAGGGTGGGCAAGTGAGAGGGTGGGCCTTGATGTGTATTTTTGAATATATGTACTTCTACAGCAATTCCATTCCGAGTTCAATATTTTTTCCCAAGCATCTGTCTGGCCTACTTTGGTGACAATCAACTTGTAAAGTAGAGTTCATAGGCACGCTAGGTTGTTCGGATTATGACGTATCGAACTGTCAAGGGTATGCGGGCGAATCTTGTGGGAGAATGTTTCTTGTTTCGCGATCGTCGCCAACGAACGAATTCCGCGGGCTACAACGGGAACTGAGAATTGAATGGTTCGGGCGCATCTGGCGCTGTGAGAAGGTGCTTTTGGTGTGGACGGTTGAGATTTTTTAATCTAACACGAGGAAATTGCGCTGTATTCGCGATTCGCTATGCATTTGAAATTCCTCCGACGTGCAAAGTAGATTTGCACTTTCACCCAGCTCTAGAATTACAAGTCCCAGAATTCAGAGAGACCAATTCCATTAGTTGTTCTCGCCATTCCTTCGATTTCACATTCGCCCTACTTGTGACAAACACATACAGTTTCCCATCTGCATTAGAAGCCCCATCTCGTAACATCTTCTTGACACATCAGCCAATGGAGCGTTTGGATGATTATCTCGAGCCGAAATCGATGGACGAGCGCTTCCGCAGCATCTTGGCGCAGAAAAACCGTCAGGCCCGTCGTGCCGAGGCTGCGACTCGGCAGGCAGCGGCGCGTCGCGCTCGAATCTCTTCTCAGAGGCAAATCGTCGTAGAGGTTGAGCAATCTGTCGCGGAAAGGGCGCCGCATTTTCCGCCGCCTGGCCCGGCGGAGAAGGTGCCCAGCAGCAATAGTATGTCGCGACACGGCGAGCGCACGCGGGACGGGGAGCGCACGCACTACGGGGAGCGCACGCACTACGGGGAGCGCACGCACTATGGGGAGCGCACGCACTATGGGGAGCGCACGCACCATGGGGAGCGCACGCACCATGGGGAGCGCACGCACCATGGGGAGCGCACGCACCATGGGGAGCGCACGCACCATGGGGAGCGCACGCACCATGGGGAGCGCACGCACCATGGGGAGCGCGCGCACTACTGGGAGCGTACGCACGGGGTGCGCACGCACTACGCACGGGCTGTGAACACTGTTAAAGAGGAACCTTATACCGAAAGTCACAACCTCAAGGTTTGGGCCGAACCTGCTGGTGTAGGCACGGCCAATCACAGGGCAGCTGGTACCCCTCCAGCCGTACACGCTTCCGGATTGGCCGACGCAAAAGCAGCCGCAGATGCCGCATTCGCTGGCAAAGGTTCGTATCCTCACCGTCCGTTTCACCACCCGTCTGAGGTTCCAAGGTTTACGTACGATGCTCCTCGTTATCCTTTAGGAGGAGGAGGTGGACGATGGGGGAACAGAGGTAATGGCAGGAGGAGACGGAGGAGGAGGGGGGGTCGGGGCAGGCAAAACGAGAGGATACCACCTTTTCTGTCACTGTCGCTGTCGCTTTCATATCCGCCTGTCTGGCAGAGGGGAGGGTGGTAAGGGGGAAGCTTTGCCTCGCCTGGACTTGACTGCATTCAAAGAGGCGCAATTCACGCCTTGATAAACCCGACAGTATGTTTATGGCTATGCCAGCAATTCAACATACGTATGTTTATAGTGGTTTATAGGAGCAGATTTGGTTTGTAATGATTTTCATGACTGGAGTGACCTTTTAGGTGAACCGGTAGACTTGTTTTCTCTGGCGACTTCTCAAACCCTTCAGCAACAGATAGGTGATTCCAGTTCAAAAGAAGCAAATCATAACAGCATAAGGCAGCTGCTTAAACATTCCTCGCAGGCCTCTACATGACAGCCTGTACAGTCACTCTTGTAACGCATATACCTCCAGCTCTTGGGTCTATTGTCGAGTAAATGATGAGCCACCTTGCCTTGCTCCCAGTACCACCGTATATGCAGCAGGGCCTCATGGGATGACCTGTCTCGGCTACATATGCAGCAGCACTGTGTCATGGAGTGACCCATTTTGGCAGCATCTGTATTGTTGCGTCATGGGGTGGCCTCTTTTGGCCGCATCTGCAGTGTTGCCAGCAGTGTGGTCGCCAGGGCCTCACACATCTCAGCAGCACTCGCCTCATGCACACACGCTGACCCAGCTCCCGACTCCCCACTTCCCCCTCCCCCACTCACTCCTCCCCCTCTCCCCCCGCCCCCATTCCCCCCTCCGCCACTCCCCCCTCCACCTCCCCCTCCCCCTCCCCCAACTCCGCTGGTGGGGGGGAACACCATGAAGGCATGGTCTAATTTCCGTCTGCTCCGCACCACCACTGACCCCGGCACCTCTGCATCAGCCCTTGTCACCAGCCCGTCGCTTGCTGCTCCGTACCTAGTGGGTCAGAAGGTATGGAGATGAGTAGAAATGGGCGAAGAGGCATGGAGAGGAATGGGGAGTGCAGGAGAGGGAGTCAAGGAACGTGTTGAAATAACCCGCACCTCCTCACAATCCAAACCTACCTGTATTCCAGATGGACGGCCACGATCGCAAGCCCAGCCGACAGCGGGAATCCAACGGCCAGCTTTGCATTCTGCTGCGCCAGCCACGGCACTTCAGTATGCGCCACAGTCGACAGCGATGCCACCACTGCTGCCGCCTTACTCGCCTCCGTATGAAAGGACAGTATCGGAATTTCCCCCACCGGAAACGGGTGCTTCGCGAGAAAATCCCTCCTTTTCGCATGGGTCAAATCGTCCAAGCACCGGATATCCCCCCCGAAAATCTTATCCATGAGAATCCCAAGAATCGTGCGGGATGCCACGTCACCCCACTGCCCTTCCCGGAGCAAATCCGATGCCACAGGGCTTCCCCCGTAGGGACTCTGAATGAAGACGAGACCGGCGACTTTGTCAAGCAGGAGGGGCTGGTAGAGGGAGAGGGCTGCTGCTGCATCCATGGCGCCCTTGCTGTGGCCTAAGATCAAGATCTTCTTCTTCGTCGCCCAATAAAGCTCTTCGATATAGTCACGGATGACTATAGCGTTGGCTTCTATTGGAGCCTGCAAGGCGGAGAGGGGGAGGGGTGGGGAGAGGAAGGGGGGGGGGAAGGAGGGGTGGAAAAAGGAGGATAAGATTTTACAGAAATATATCTTCAATATAGTCACGGATGACTGTGGAGTTGGCTTTTATGGGGAGCCAGGGGGAGTGGGAGAGGGAAAGGGGTGTTTGTGGGAAGGAAAGGGAAGGGAGGATGGGGGAGAAGAGGGAAAGAGGAGTCATGGATTGAAAGAATAAAAAGACCCTGTGCAACATACACCCACCGAAAACCCCTCACCTGGCACCCACCTGACACCCACCTGACGCTCACCTGACGCCTACCTGACGCCCACCTGACGCCCACCTGACGCCCACCTGACGCCCACCTGACGCCCACCTGACGCTCACCTGGCTGTGGATCTTGGCAATGTGGCAGACGAGGCCGATGGAGGAAAAATGCTTCTTGGTGTCAAACAGATAGAGCGGGCTAAGATTGCTGAATAACCCCGGAATTAAAAGGTAGACCAGGTTGTCGGGCAGCGCATGGATGCCACTCCTGCCGAAAGAAAGAAAAGAAAACGAAGAAAAGGAACAGATGATAATCGGAAAAAAAACACGGAAACAAGAGATTGCAGGGTTACAGTGGAATGCAATATCCCAAACATAAGCCGGCATTCATGGCTGGAATGCCATCAGGCCATGCAATGCAGCATGGCTGGAATGCCATCAGGCCATGCAATGCAGCATGGCTGGAATGCCATCAGGCCATGCAATGCAGCATGGCTGGAATGCCATCAGGCCATGCAATGCAGCATGGCTGGAATGCCATCAGGCCATGCAATGCAGCATGGCTGGAATGCCATCAGGCCATGCAATGCAGCATGGCTGGAATGCCATCAGGCCATGCAATGCAGCATGGCTGGAATGCCATCAGGCCATGCAATGCAGCATGGCTGGAATGCCATCAGGCCATGCAATGCAGCATGGCTGGAATGCCATCAGGCCATGCAATGCAGCATGGCTGGAATGCCATCAGGCCATGCAATGCAGCATGGCTGGAATGCCATCAGGCCATGCAATGCAGCATGGCTGGAATGCCATCAGGCCATGCAATGCAGCATGGCTGAAATCCCATCACGCCACTCGCATAACACAATGCGGCATGGCCTCATAGTGGCAGGTGATATTCGAACTTCTTGACAATGCCACTCAAACAACTCACATGACACACTCCAGAATCGCCTCGTAATTGTCAGTGACATCCGTCACAGGGGGGAGCGCATGGTCCTTTTTCAGCCACCCTATGTCGTCAGAGGAGCCTTTCAAAAGAGCCTCCACACCGCCCACAAGCCTGACGGGAAAGAAGAGAGAGATGCAATGGGAGGAGGGAAAGCATCAGTTGAAGCAGGGAAAAAAGGCGTTCTTTTGAACCACAAGCATGGCAGCAAAGAAGAGAGAGGTAAAGCGGGAAGAGGGATGCTACAACCATTCAAGCAGGAAGGGCAGTACCTTGAAGTATCTCACACTACCATTTGGTACCTCACAGTACTTCACGGAACTTTGCAGAACCCCGGAATAACTGACAGCACCTCACAGTACCACACAGTACCTTTGCCAGGACATTGAGAGGAGAGGTACAGGGCCCAAACCCTGCTGCCGTTGCTGCTGCTCCTCCTTCCTCCGTTTCTCCTCTTTTTGCCGCTCCCACCCTTCCTTTGCCATTTGAACCAAATCCCCTTCCGAGTAAAAATGTGACTCTATCGAGTGTGATTCTACTAGATTTGATTCTATCTGATGTGATTCTATCTCCACTGGTGCGACTGATCCTCCTTCTCTCTCCCGATCCTGGTTGTCAGGTCTGGGGGATGATGGGTTGCTTGCTGACGTGGACTGGAAGGAACTACGATAGATGTGTGACTCAGGACACGTGTGCCGATGACGTGGAGGGTGTTCTGAGCTGTTGCTGACGCCAGCAACATGGATTGTATCGTTTCTGCCGAAACTGGGAGAGCTGAGGCTGTGGGAAAGCTTCTGATTAAGCAGGAGGGAGGAGGGGTGTGGATGGGGGATCGGAGAGAGAGGGATGGGGAGGAAACGGAGAAGGTAAAAGGGTAAGGGAATGAGGTTGCTGGTGTGGGAAGGGGGAGGGTCGCCTGGAAAAGGTTAGAAAGCAGACACACAAACACCACACTGAAGAAGAAACCAACATAGACAAGAAGAGGCCCCCATCAGCAGTTGAATTCAAGGTTAACATACCATATCAGGTACTTGTCGCCCTGACAGGCTCGCCCCCATCACAGCACTTGTTTGCTGCTTGTCTGCAACAACACTGCTCGTGCCACCAGCACTTCCCAATGCTGCTGCTGCTGCTGCTGCTGCTGCACTCATGTCCTCTGCAGCACTTGTCTCCTTCTCCTCAACAGCAGCACTGATCAAGCAAGCAGCGCTGCCCAATGCTGCTGCCCCATTCTCCCCGTTCCCAGCGCTTGACTGCTTGCCTTCAACACTGCTCGTGCGACCAAGGCTTCCCAATGCTCCTGCAGCTGCCGCCGCCGCCACTGCCACCGCTGCTGCTGCTGCTGCTGCACTCGTCTCATCATCAATACTTGCTTCCACCACTTCTGCAGTTCCTGCTGCCCGTTCACTTGCCCGCAATTCTAACTCTTCCTCCCCAGACCCGGCTTGAAGTAATGTAATCATAGGTGAATCCCCCCCTTCTTCCATCTTCCCACCCTCCCCCAATCCTTCCCCCTTAGCGCCCTCCTCCACCCTTGCCCTTCCGCCTTCACCCAGTCCTTCCCTTCCGCCCTCCGCCTCTCCCCCCCTTCCGCCCGCCCCGTCTCCACTCCCCTCTGCATCACCCTCGATCTCATCAAGCCTTTCCCACCCTCCTGCTCTCCTTTCCTCCTCCTCTCCACGCGTCCTGCTGCCATTGGCTGTCAACTCCGTCGGGATTTCACCACCGTCAGTCAACTTATCACGACCATCCGTCAAGTCAATTTCTGGTGCCAAACGACAACTCGACTCTGCTGCTGCCGTTACGACAGCAGAACCTTCTCGCGAAACTTCATGAACAGTAACTTTTGCAACAACTTCATTCGCTAGAGTCACAGCACTTGAGTCACTGGCAACGGCGGCTTCCACAGTCTCGCTATTAGCATCTCCGCTCCCTTTGCCGATGGAAAGGAGGCTAAACCGCAAGTCTCTAATGATGCTCCACGACATGACGCAAACCAGTAACGAAACTGGTTTTAACGGAGGAAAAAAAATAACGGAGGATTTAGAGCCTTATCTTCAAGGATTTCAGAAGAAATAACGTGTGAGCACGAAATGCGCAACCGCTAAACCTGGTAACGTTTATAACTCGACGAATAAGCCGCCACCCGTCCGCCTAATGACAGCGTAACCCTGTGACATTCTTCAGCAGCGAACGGAGCTAGAGGGAGTTACTAGCGAAAAGAAGCAACAGTGGCAGAACGTGAAGGAAGATTCGCGGAGTACTGTGCGCACAGGTTAACGGCGCCACGCGGGGAAAACGGGGGAAGATTCGCGGAGGCGATTGCGCAGACGAGACATCTCAATGCTGGGCGAGGGATATCGACGCGCGGAGCGACGCGAAACTAACTCAGCTGCAAAAGCGGGCCGCCGGAGGGACGAGCTGCCACGTAGTGCTTGCTCTTGTGAGCACGTGCTGATCTGGCGTCGACTATTATGGACGCGAAGAAAAGCTGGTGACAGGCTGGCTGGCCGTAACTTCAAGAAATAGCTCTCCCATTTCGTACGCTCATAGACTAATTCGATTTGGACTTTTCTGAGATTGCCCATATTTTGTTGCTCTAAACGAAATGGAAATGCCTGGCTTTGCTGGATTGTCGAAACATGCTGCCAGTGACAATCCGCCACGCGTCACCTTCCGAGGTTTGCGCTCACCCGCAAACAACCCATGCACATGCGAATCGCGCCCAAAATGTGCGACGCGAGAATTTCACTCATCCAGCTAAATTTCGCCCCCCATTTTTCCCCATTCCCTGCCACTTCCTTTCCACTCCCACTTCCTCTGTTTTATTCCCAAAATGGTGCCCACGCCGGTTTGCCTTTCTTTGCACCGCACGCCCCTCTCCTACTCCTCCCTCCCTCGTTCAACTCGAACAAAGACCAGCAGCATTGGCGTTAAATTTCGTCGCACCACTAACAGCAGATCTTGCGCACGTAGCTACCAACAACCGGAGTTAACTAGGCGACTGACAGTCTTACCTGCTGACGCCGCTTCTGTCCATATCACCGTACTGGTCCTGTCTTAGCACGCACTTCCTTACCTGCTGCCCAGCACAATGTCCACGTGTCCTGATTGGATGGATCCGTCCGTGGATGACCGCAACAGGAAGCTCATGCGCCCTCCACCTGCAATACATGGTGAGTAAAATGGGAAGAAACTCAGGAATTTGAATAGGAATAAAATCTCCTCAACAAGTGCCATGTAAAGCCCCTGCTAGGGCGGAGATTGTTTTCCTTCTAATTATTTTCATCCTCCGCGCTTTGTGCAGATGAAAGCATAATGGAGGTGGCAAAGCAGGAGGAGCACTCATCCATGGATCCTTTATCAGCTTCTCAAGACGTGAAGCACCATGGTGATACAGCCGCTGCAGAGAGCCTACATCTAGGGATGCCTTCAAATCCCAGTGGTGGACACACAGTCTTCACCACTGAACAGGATCTTTCTGGCCCTTCTTTTGAAGCACATCCTGCTGTTGCCCATACGGCACAGCGGCCAGATCAAGGGCCTGTTGCTGAAGGAGGAGGGAGCAGTGGTGTTGGAGGGATTGCAGAGGGGGGAGGAGGAGAGGGTGTGACGGGCGATGTGAAGGGTGGGAGAGGGACTGGGGATGGAGGAGGTGGAGAGGGTATGACTGGCGGTGTGAAGGGTGGGAGGAAGGCGAGGCGAGGACCGCTTGGCCATGTGCGAAGCTTCCTAGAAAAGGTGGAGGAGAGAATGCATCGCAGTCCCCGGCAGCAGCGACAGGAGCCAATCAGGCAGGTCCACGTGGAGGCAGCAGAAAGGGAGAGGCCGCAGCAGGCACAGCAGAAAGTGATGCAGCAGCAGCAGCAGAAGGGGAAAGCAACTGCACCAGAAGCAGCAAGGCCTGCGGAGGCGTCGGGTGTGGGTGGGGTGGGCGTGGGAGGGAGTGAAAAGAGGTCTGGAGGGCTGGGACGACGAGCAGAAGGCCGTAGCTTGTCTGTTGGAATGGTGGAAGAGGAGGCGGGGGGAGAAGAGGTCAAAGAGGGGGGCAGAGAGGAGAGAGGAGAGGAGGGCAAGGAGGGGACAGAGTCGGGAGGCATTAGTAGCGTGCAAGGTATGAGGGAGGAGGAGGGTATGGCACAAGGGACAAGAAGCCCAAGAGGCGGATTCGTGAGGAGGATGAGGGAGAGGGTGAAAGGGGCACTGCACCCACACCGCCGCCCTGGCAGGAGCCGCAAGGTATATGGAGGGGATCACATGTGTTAAGAAAAAAATGTAGTGGCGGTTTTTTTATGCCTGCAACAGCTAGAATTAGTGTAGGTAATCCCCTGTATGCTCTCCATACTCTCCCTTTCGATCTCAACCCTGCTTCTGTGTACTCCCCCATCTTCCCCTGTCCTTTCCCTCTCTCGTCTGTGCTCCTCCTCTCTGTGCTTCCCCTCTTCCCTCTTCACTCGCCTCAGCGGGATCTCAGTGGCACGCACACACGATCCAGCAGCGTCGACAGCCCCATGCTCAACCCTTGCCCCCGCTTCAATCTCACCTTCCTGTGTGTTTGTGCCCTCTCTTGCCTCCCTGTTTCTCTTCTCTTTCAGCTGGACCTTAGCGGTTTGAACACACCATCTAGCAGCGGACGCAGTCCCATGCCCCTCTGATCTCACCTTCCTGTATGATTGTGCCAACTTTCTCCTCTCCTTTCTCTTATCTCTTCTCGCTTCTCCCCTTCTCTCTTTCAGCTGGACCTCAGTGGCATGACACACCCTCCAGCAGCGGCGGTAGCCCCATCCTCACCCCTCGCTCTCCATTCGAGCTCACCATCATGCGTGTGTGTATTTCCCCCGTCCTTCCGTCCCCCTTTCCTCGTACTCAGCTGGACCTCAGCGGATTGAGCACACCATCCAGCAGCGGCGGTAGCCCAATGCTCACTCCTCGCTCCCCCCCTGAAGCTAACCGGTTTCAAAGGGAGAGGGGGGGAGACAGGGGGGTGGAAGGAGGAACGGGGGGAGGGGGAGAGAGGGTGTTGGCGGGAGGAATAGGGGGGGTTGGAGAGGGGGTGCTGGCAGGAGGAATGGGGAGAGAGGGAGAGAGGGAGGTTGTGGAAGCAACAGGGGGAGAGGGCGAGAGTGGGAGAAGCAGCGAAGGGGGGCCTAGGGGAGTGAGGGAGGGAGAGGGAAAAGAGGCACTGGGAGTGAGGGAGGGAGAGGGCACGAGTGGGGCCCTAGGAGTGAGGGAGGCCTCGCCAGCAGCACAGATTGTCCACGTGGCTCGAGCCAGCCCATCCCCTTCCCCTCCCTCCTTTCGCCCACTCACTCCTGGCGAGGCAGCAGCGATGGAAGCAGCAGCAGCTGATGCAGCGAGAACAGCTGCGGAGGAGGAGAGAGAAGTAGCGACCGAGGCAGCAGCAGTTGCCGCAGCAGGAGCCGCGGTCAAGCCACCTTTTCCCAAAATGAAAAGCCTGGGGGCGGTGAGAACGGCAAAAGGAGGAGGAGAGGGAGCAAGCAAAAGGCATGAAGGAGTGGACGAACCAGCATCAGGAACACGAATGAGCGTTGGTGAAGGTTTTAGAGGAGCAGCAGCAACAGCAGCAGCGGTAACACCACCTGCATGGCTCACCAGAGCACGCAGTGCACCCAACATTCCTACCGCACACAAAACAGCAGCGAGAAACGCTCCTGAAGTTCTGGAGAAGCGTGTCCCGCCTACCCCACCACTCCCAGCCACGCCCCCTCCGTCTCCTGCTGACGTGGAGAATCTGGGTGCATCTGCACCGTCGATTGCGGAAGCGATGCAAGCGGGAACAAGTGGTGACTTGGCAGGAGGGGAAGGAGGTGACGTGGCACGGCTGAGGGCAGTTGCAGAAGAGCTTATACTGAAGGGGGTGAGTGAGGAAGAGGCGGAGGAGGCTGCAGAGGCTCTGGTGGAGGTGGAGGAGAGGGAGGGAGAAACGCCAAGCCTGACAGAAATGGATACGACAGAAATGGGAAAAGCAGAAACGGGAACGACAGAAGCAGGAACGACAGAAACGAGGGCAATCACAAGGAACAAGGCCCTGGAGGGAGCAGGAGGAGTGGAGGGACGAGAGACTGGAGAGTCAATGAAAGGTGGGCGGAGTGTGGGGGTTGCAGAGTCAGGAGAGAGCATGGAAGGTGTGGGAGGAGTGGAAGGCGGGAGGGCGAGGGAGGGGAGTGAGAGTGAGGGGTCGGACGAGGTGTTCTATGATGCCCACATGTCGTTCTATGGGCCGTTGGATGCCGCAGAACAGGAGAATCTGAGGGTGGCCGTGCAAGCAGCCATTTCAGAGGCTGTAGCAGAGGGATTGAAGGGGAAGGAGGGACCTGCGGTAAGTGGGGAGGGGCCTGTGGCAAGTGGGGAGGGGCCTGTGGTAAGTGGGGAGGGGCCTGTGGCAAGTGGGGAAGGGCCTGTGGTAAGTGGGGAGGGGCCTGCGGTAACCAGGGAGGGGCCTGCGGTAACCGGGGAGGAGCCTGAAGTAGCTGGGGAGGAGCCTGTGGTGACCGAAGAGGGCCCTGTGGTAGTTGGAGAGGGGCCAATGGTAACCAGAAAGGGGCTTGTGGTAACCAGAGAAGGTTCTGATGTAACCGGGGAGGGGCCTGTGTTGACTGGGGAGGGGCTGGGGCCCGAGGCGGCACCTGAAGAATCACCTGAAGCGTTACCTGAGGCTGGAACGCCACCTGGTCTGTGGCAGCTGCCACACGAGGAGACTTCAACATTGGAGCCTTCATTAGAGTCACCGCCATCATCCCAGCCTCCCATCGCTGCTGCGCTCCCTCTATCTCCCGTTGTGGCTCCCCTTGTTGAGTCAGGTCCTTCACAAGCACCAGAAACAGCAGCTGCTGCACCCCTTCCCCTCCCACCCACTTCAATTGAGCTGCCTGCTGCTTTTGTTCCTGCTGCTCCTGGTGCGGCGTCAGCAGCACGCCCCCTACAGTCAACAGAGAAAGAAGAGGAGGCTGCACCCTCTGCTTCCAAACTCAGTTCCACTGAGCTGCTTCCTGCTACTGTACCAGCGGCAGCTACTCCTGCTGCTGCTCCTGGTGCCGCTGGTGTTCTCTCAGCTGCAGCAGGCGCAACAGGGGAGCCTGCAACCGATGTGCTCTCCGCCGCTGCTGCTGAGTCGGCAGAGCCGTCGATTGCTGTTGCAAGTGCCGAGTCATCAGGTCCGGATGTTGTTGCTGCAGAATCAGCAGGCCCTGGTGCTGTTACTGCTGAGTCAGGAGGGGTTACTGTCATTGACAGTGAACGGGATACAGAGAGGCAGAGGCTTGCAGTGGCTCTAGCAGTGGTGGCTGCAGCAGGAGCGCAGGCTATAGCAGGAGCACAAGCAGGAGAAAGTGGAGTGAAGAGTGTTGGGGAAGGAATGGAAGGAAGGGTGGCAAAATTCCCTGCCTCTGATTTGCCACTTGTAGCAACTGGTGCTGCTACTGGTGCGGAAGGTGCTGCTGATGATGCTCATGCTACTGGTGTTGCTGTTGCTGCTGGTACTGTCACTGGTGACGGTGGTGGTGGTACTGGTGGTGCAGAGGAGCGTGTTTCCATGGTTCATGCTGTGATGGCAGCAGCAGGCGCACGTGCTGCTGCAAGCATGGCAGCAGGAGGAAAGGACGCTGAAGGAACCAGCAACCCTGGCGTTAAGACTCCAGGTGGCATGGGTGGCATGGGTGGCATAGGTGATAAAGGTGGCTTGGCTGGCTTGGCCGGCATGGGCGGCATGGGTGGCGCAATGGGTGGTACTCATGGTGGGAGGAGGGAGGAGAGCGCAGCAAGTGAATGGAGCAGCCAGTCACAGGAGGGGTCGCCGCCTGGTGCGAGGATGAAGAAACTGGGCGAGGTGGAGGAGATGATTGGAGAAGGGGATGACGGGGTAGCAGGGGAGGAGGCGGAGGGTTCTGTGTCAGAGCAGGGCGGATTGGTGGGGGCGAAAGGAAGACTGTTGGGAGCACGGATGATGGGAGAGGGACAAGAGTTGGGAGGTTCTGAGCGGGAAGGGATGATGGAGGAAGAGGTTCTTGGAGCTATTGTGGAGGGTGACAGGGAGGGAGACGAGGAGGGAGAGCAGGGTTGGGCTGGGACGGCTCAGGAGGCAGGTGTCGTGCAGGGAGAGGTGCCTGCAGCAGCTGCTGTTGCGGAGAAGGGAGAGGTGCCCGATGGTACTGCTGCTGCTCCAGACGAGGAGGGAGGGGTGCCTGGTGATGGTGGTAGAGGTGCTGTTGCGGGGGAAGGCGAGGTGCCTGCTGCTGCTACTGCTGCGGAGGAGGAGGGGGAAGGGGAAATGGTTACTGGTGGTGGTGGTGCTACCGCTACTGCTACTGCTGAGGATGAAAAGGTGCCTGCTGCTGCAGAAGAGGGAGAGACGACTGCTGTTGCAGAGGCAGCGAGAGAGGTACCGGCAGATGAGGAGCCAACACTTGGCACCGTGTTTGCAGCTATGCTACCCTCGACGGTGGTGCGTATGCTGGGGTTAGAAGGTGAGGGCGAGGCAAGCAGGGGGCGAGTGGGGGAGACGGAGATGCTGGCAGAGGCAGAGGAGGAGCAGCAGCAGGAGCAGGCAGGGTGGAAGGGGCGGGAGGAGAAGAAGCAGCAGCAGAAGGCTTGGCAACAGGAAGAGGAGCAGGAGCAAGTGCAGCAGCAATCTGGCCCAAGTGGCACTGCTGAGGAGGAGACCAAAGTGCCTGCTGCTGCTGCTGCTGCTGCTGCTGCAGAGAAGGGAGAGGTGCCTGCAGCTTTTACTGCTCCGGATGAGGAGAAAGAAATGCCTGCTGCTTTTGCTGCAGAAGAGGGAGAGGCGCCAGCAGATGAGGAGACGACAACACTTGGCACCGTGGTTGCAGCTATGCTACCCTCGACGGTGGTGCGTATGCTGGGGTTAGAAGGTGAGGGCGAGGCAAGCAGGGGGCGAGAGGGGGAGACGGAGATGCTGGCAGAGGAGCAGGAGGAGCAAGGGGAGGAGAAGGAAGGGTGGAAGGGGCGGGAGGAGACGAAGCAGCAGCAGCAGCAGCAGGAGGAGAAGCAGCAGGAGGAGCAGCAGCAGGAGGAGAAGCAGCAGGAGGAGCAGCAGCAGGAGGAGCAGCACCAGCACGGATGGCAGGAGGAGGAGGAGCAGGAACAGGTGGAGCAGGCATTTGGCCCAAGTGACACTGTTGAAAAGGAAGTTGAAGGAGGAGAGCGAGAGAAGCAGCATTCGACCACAGCTGCCCTTGCAGCAGCTGCGCCCCCTTCCTGGCTCTCCCCTACCAGGGGAACAGAGGGAGGAGCGGGAGCAGTGATTGAGGAGGAGGAACGGGAAGTGCAGCAGCAGCAGAAGATGCAGCCACATCAGCTGCAGGAGATGCAGGAGAAGCAGCTTCTGGAAGCTCAGAAGGATGAAAGTTTCTGGAGTCATACAGAAGAAGGGGAGGAAGGAACTGAAACATTATCTGCTGAGGGGGGTGAAGTTCCAACCAAGGGCCTGGCTGCAGGAGGGAGGAGTGCAGGTCCGACCAAGGGCCTGCACACAAGATTTCTTGAGAGCATGATGCCTGGCGTGGACTGGAGCGACGTGGCTGCAGAGGAAACGAGTGGCGCTCCCAAGGAGTCAATGCTAGGTGGGAAGGCAACAGAGCCGTCTAAAGTGGCATCCGACTGGATTCCTGGGGGGAGAGTGTCTGAAAGGCATCCCTATACCTTTGATACCCCACAAATGGGTACGTCCGAGCTGCCAGGAGAAAGTGTGTCAGGGAATTCAGCAAAGCTTGGAGAGACAGGGTGGGCTGGGCTGACCCGATGCATTAGGTCCGAGGAGAGGGGAGGGGATGTGGCTCAGGAAGGGGGTGTGGTTCAACCAGTGGGAAAAGAGGGGGCTGTGCACGAATCAGGAGGTGGATTGGACGTGAATGCATCAGGGGACATGGGAGAAAATGTGACGGGATGGGGGGATGAGGAGGTGGATGAGCCAATGAGCGTGGAGGAGAGTGCACGGCTGGTGGAAGAAGCACGAGGGGAGCTGAGAGGGGCACGGGAGGACATGGCTAAAGCGTTGGAGAGGCAGATGCATATGTTGGCTTCATGAGGCTTCGACAGCACGAAGATTCGGGTAGACTAAGGTTCGGCTGGTCTAAGGCTCAACTGAATTAAGGGTCGGCTGGACGAAAGCTCGGCTAGAGGAAGAGACTCGGCTGGACCAAGGCTGTGAGGGATGGAGGAGACGAGCCTAGAGGGTAGCAGGGTGGGTTCAGTCGCTGATGGTAAGTGGGATATGTGCAAGGAATAGCAAGGGATGGGAGGGGGGGGTTTGGGGGTGGGTGAAGTAAGGAAGGTGTAGATGATTTTGCATGCTTGTCTGAAGTACCTGTAAATACGTGGCAATGCATGCCATTTCCTTTTTGAAGCACTGGTGCTGAGACACGATTGAGAGTGGAAAAATATATTAGTAGGGGAAAATGGAACAAATGACACCTATGCCACATGAGGCAGCAGCATACAACAAGAATTCACACCATTGGAAGCAACAAGCGCCCCAGCAGCACAGCCGAGAAAGGAACCGTGAAATTGTCATCTAGCTTCTCGCTTATGGGACAGGATTCCATGAACGTCGCTCCTGCAGCTACGAGGAAAATTCTGAAGCAGATATCAGCAGACCACCACTGGGTGTGAAAGAACCCAAACGAGCAAAATATAAAGAGAAACCTGCAGTGGAGGTGGGGAGGAGGTAAGAATAAGGAGACCAAAATGAGATTCAGATAACTGTCTGCAGTACTTTCACCAATGCGCCAAGAAGCTTGCATGAAGTAACAACAGTAGAAGGTTTGCTCGAGCAGAAGCTGTTCAAACAGAAGATGCTTACGTTATTGAGAACAAGGAGCCGCACAGCAGCATGGCAACGCTCCCAGCCCAGCTCTTACGACTGTTCCAGGGAAGCTTCGCGGAACCCACTCGTCTACCAACAATGTCAGCCATTCCTGTGAAAGTAGTAGGAGAAATACATCATCAAAGGAAGTCCGTGTGAGATATTTATTGGTCAAAAGCATTTCCAATAAGGAGACCGACATAGAACCAGCGCCTTGAGAACCACCCCATGAGGAGAGGACGAACGTACCGTCCCCAGCACACATGAGCACCAGCGCTATGCCTCCAACGGGGGAGCTGCGCCAGAAGATGGTTGTGACTAAAACGATGGTGAGCACATAGTACAGAGGCCCCCGAAGCAGCTCGCTGGAGGAGGACAGGAAGTACAGGCGAGACACAACAATGAAGCCACCAGAGGAAGGGAACGTAGCTGAAAACCTTGAAACCCTCCATACGGAACTTCCAAAATCAAGAGGGCTACGTGAATGGAGCAATTGTGGCCTTTTCGCACAGCAAACGTCATGACGCGTGATTCTACACAAAGCCTTACCACAAACTGCCTCAGTGCCTCACCTGGCGCTGCCTTCTCTGCTGATAGACTTCACCACTCCCTCGTTCGTCGTGATACCCATTCCCAACAGCAGTATCCGGATAGCGTTCGCCACTGGAACGGCAACAGCGAGGAACCTTGCTGCTGGGTTGGAGCTGAACGCAGGCAGGGACGCAGAGTACAAGGTACAAAGCAAGGTCGACGGGAGGAACTTGAGAAAGAAAGGACTGGCGTGATCTCTACCTGAGCTGCAAGGCATCTAAAAAGACCATCAGGAATAAACTTGGAGATTGAAGTCACATTGAAGTTCTCTGAAAGGTCGCACCTGAAGAGAGGCCAGGAGAGCATGAAGAGCAGCCCTGTGGTGATGTGCACAATCTTGCGACTCAGTTTCTGCAGCAGAAACAGCAACAAAGAGAACAAAGGTCCATGAATTGTGGATGAACCACCATGGAAGGAGAAACAGGAAGCATTTGAAGTAGCAGAAACTTGGTTCTTTACAACAGTTCAGCAAAACAAGAAAGCAACTTCTCCTCACCTGATCCAGGACATCCCGTCTGGCCAGCTCATCAAACACGCGGACCCAAACCACCGAGCCTAGGAGGGTGAAAAGCGTTGCAGCTACGTCTTGCTGCCATGAACCCGCTAACGGCAGCAAGCCAGAAGCTAGAGCGACAATTCCAGCGTTCCCGGATGAAAAGCTAGTTCCAACATCGGTCAGTACAGGGTGAAAAGTCGACGGCTGCAGGTGGAAGAACGACGTTGGTGCCTGAAGCGACTCAAGTGCGGATCTCCCAAGACCTGTAACGAGTTTTGGAGAAGCAGATATCGCGGATTCGGCTGCTGCTGTTGCGGCTGGGACTTCGAAGGAGGCTGTAACACAGCTTCGTTTCAAAGACAGAAGTTTCTGTTGTGTTTTGTAAGCGCATGGAAGACAGCGTGACCGAGGCCATGCTAGACTGTAAGAGGAATGGCCTGCTGACGAGATCCTGGATTGGAAGCTAATAATGTCTGTCAGCTGACAGTGCGGAACAGAAATCGTCATGATAAGTTCCCGCAATAGTCTCTCATGGAAACAGACTACTATCTTCAGTTCAGACGAGAAATTTGTTCTTGTTAATAGGTTTGCTCTCGGGCGAAGGCCAATTTGGCAAAAATCTTCAGCTGGATCATTTCGGAAAGAGACGACTGAAGAATGCACAAAGTCCTGGGGACTTCCCTAGCAAACAACACTCGTGGGAGCCCATGACACAACTCCTAGGTACTGTAACCGAGATTCTCGGTGGATGGAACCAGGATTCTGCTTTACCCATCAATGGATCAGAGAGCTGATCAGAGTGTCGCACAAGACTCATCGCTCTGACGTGGATGTACTCAGCCTCGCATTCTGATTCGTCAATGAGGGGGCTGACAATCTCGCAAGTGGATAAAAGTCGCGAAAAGGCTGCCACTCGGATCGCGGAGGGGTGCGACGCGGTTATGATCGAAGCGGCAATCCCAGTATGCCCGGCGCTTGGCCCATGGGCCAGCTCGTCTGTCAGATCCCTGCTACTAGAGCACAAACCATCAGTGGAAGCTCCCAAGCCAAAATCAAGGGTTGCTTTGCCATTGCGGCCAGGCACAGGGCGGACGAATTCACAAGCATGAAATATGAATACTTACAATAATGAATGAGATCTCAAATATGAATACTTTTGTAGAATATACTTTCCACCGCCCTTTTACAGATCCTCCTGCGACCAGCTTTTTTGGCAAGCTACTAACGTGTGGTTTCTGAAGCGATTTGTAAGTGCATGAATATGCATGTCATAGACCAGTTTTACATCAGTGCTAACATCCTATAACATGCCTTCTTGTAAACTTCGTCATAACCCCCACATTTTCACAAACATTTACGACAGCTTCACATCAACCTCCACACCATACGGCAGCTCCAGCTGCATCAGAGCATCAATGGTGGTCGCAGTGGGGTTCTCCAGATCAATCAACCTCTTGTGCGTGCGAATCTCAAAGTGCTCCCGCGAGTCCTTGTCCACGTGAGGGCTGCGCAGAACACAGTACTTGCGGATGTGCGTTGGCAGACGCACCGGGCCCATGATGCCTGCTCCCGTCTCCTTCGCCACTTCGAGAATCTGCTCAGAAGCCGCCTCCAGTTGAGGCACCTGGTACGACTTGAGCTTGATGCGGATTCGCTGCTTCTGGACAGCCTGTATGAGGGAAGGTTATTGGGAGCGGGAGAAGTGGGAATGGGAAGGAGGACGGGACTGAGAGGTGGATAAGAAGCTGCCTACCATGTTGTAGGCGTTTCTGAAGATTCAAATAACGCCTACAGGGTACCATGAAACACGACGCAATGGGAGAGAATTGAAGCTAATGAGGCTATCAGAAGATGCAGAAGTGTGCATAGGGAGCACACGTGCACACTTTGGTAGGTCATGGCTGGATGGACAGCCCAAGGCGGAGCTGCTTCACGTGCACTCTACGCGACCTTAACACCAACACGTAGCGCTTGAAGGTTGACTCCTTCACCATCTACAAACTCGTCAGGCCACCTCCATATGCCCCCTCCGCCCGCCTCCTCCGTCTGCCTACCTCCGTCTGCCCCCCTCCGCCTGCCTCCTCCGTCTGCCCCCCTCCGTCTGCCCCCTCCGTCTGCCCCCCTCCGTCTGCCCCCTCCGTCTGCCCCCCTTCGTCTGTCTCCCTCCGTCTGTCCTCTTCCGTCTTTTTTCCCTGAGTCCCCCTCCGTCTGCCCCACCTCCTTCTCGTTCCCATCCGTCTTTCTCGCTTCGTTTGTCCCCCTCCGTCTGTCCTCCGTCTGTCCACCTCCGTCTTGTTCCATCCGTCTGTCCCCCTTCGCCTATCCCCATCCGTCTGCCCCCCTCCGTCTGTCATCCACTTGCCTCTGTACCCCCTTGTCTGTCGGAACTACAACTGTAACTCTCTCTGGCACGAGAGCACGAGAGGCCTCCACACAATCTGACAAAATTCCCATCAACAGACCTCACCGTGATTAATCCTCGCCGCTTCCCGTTCCCTGGTCATGTGGAAACGCAACCACTGCAGCCAGGCAAGCCCTCATGACACGAGACCAACCACTGCCGCGCGATACGATTCCCTTCCCTATGGTCCGAACGAGTCCCGTCTCACGGTCCCGTGTCCCGTGCACAACGAATCCTGTCACACGATCTTATTTCAGCCGAAACCCGTCACACGAATCCCACGATGCCCAGCACACAACGAATCCCGTCCTGTGACGCTAAATGCTGCCACAACCACCCGCTTCTCCGACCTGTCAAGCCCCCTCAAGCCACCTGCCCCCTTCCCGCCTTCGCTAAACACCTTTCTAGGCTGAGACACATCAATACGTGACTAGGATCCTAATAATATTTATCAAAACCGAGAAACTTAAGCTCTTGATGCAAGTGGATCCACACTGCTTTGACAGAGAGCATTTTCCTGGACGCACCGGGGCTGCGACAGCAGCGGCGGCTGATTGTGTGGCGGCGGAGGCGGCGACCACGCGGCGGTGCAGGCGCGCGGAGGGGGAGGCGGAAGTCGCCGCCAGCAGCGACCGCTTGGCGAAACCGCCGGTGGCTAGCTGGCACGGCGACGAGCCCTCTCCCGAGAGAAAGCTGGATTTCAACGCTCCCTGTTCGAACGGAGGTAAGGATTAGGGTTAGGCTGGAACAAAAAAAGGCTTACCATCGGAAGGGGGAACTTTTCTGAACATGTGTGTCGGCGGTTAGTTTAAAGTCGGGAACTTATTATAGAATGTACATTACTAACAGCGCAGCAGGAATGCGAGCTGACAAGTAAAACGAACATCTGTTCTTTCACTGTTCGAAGAATGACGTCATACAAGAAATCTTTTAAGAATCTTGCCTGTGTGGGCGTTGAAACTGCTCGAACTGACAGTGCAGTGACGGCAGCCATGGCGGCACGATGCGACGGCAGACTCAAGACGTAACTGGGCTTAGGAGTGCCGTACACACGAACTTCCCCGTACGCTAAAATAAGAGAGGGTTTAGGAGAAACCTAGCGTCTCAGCCAAAGCTGTGAGTCCATTGTCAATCCAAATGCCCAGAAATTGTTTGAAGTTTAGGTGGTTACCGAGCGAAACCGTTTGTTAACATTTTGAAACACAATATACCGTGGAAAACTCTCAACTTCCAAGTTTGCCACCTCCCGCCTTCGGTTGCGTCAAGGGGTAGTTGATCGTAGTTTTGGGGACGGTCACGGGGAGAGCGGCGCAAACGGAGGGTAAGGGCGCAAGAGGGGATGGGGGAAAGGTGGTAGTGTGTGCACCTCAAGGGTACGGGCGCGCGGAAGGCTGGCGCGCGTTCTGGATGAGGTTTAAGGTTTAAAGGTTTTTATAAGGTCGTGACCTTTTTACAAACATGCAACTAGAGAAGGATACAAGCAAAGCCTAGCTCCCCGTAGGGAGCACGTGTGAACACGTTATCCTCCTGCCTCAAGAGCAGAGATGTCCCAAGACAAATCTCTAGCTGACACGTGGTAAGGCTGTGGCGGGGGATCAAGGAGGGTGGAAAACGTCGTTGAGCAGCCAGGTATCGCGGAGCTCGGGATGGATGATTGGTTTGTCAGGTTCCGGGAACAGGAGGAAGCGATGAGAGTGAGCCAGCTTGGCAACTCTGGCAGCCTTGAGTTTCTTCTTCTTAGAGCCGCTGGAGAGTTTCCAAATGAGAATCTTATAGGCAAGGAGGAAGTAGTGTAGCACTTGAAATAAGGCATCCCCTGTTTTGGTGACCGCTTGTCTATAGCGGAAGCTGCATCGCGCGTTCCAAATTGATTTCGCCGCTGCACCCACGAGTAGACTCCACGGGGCACCTTGGCCAGCCGATGCCGCTAATGGGAAGAGGGTAAGTTCTGGAGAAGTTGTTACTCCTAAGTGGAGCTGGGCGGTGCGTTGCAGCGCTTCTATAATCGGTCTGGCGACTCCGCACTCAAACAGCAGATGCGGGAGAGTTTCGAGCTGTGCACTGTTGCAACCTGCGCAAACACCTTTGTCACGCGCAAAACTAAATCTGGATCCAGAAGGAAGAGCCAGCGCGTAGAGGCGGAAAAGTACATCTCGTTGAGACGAAGGTTGGTCTGAAAGGAAGGCATGTTTATAGTCAGGGAGTAGCGCAGGGCCGGGGCTGGGCAGCATATTGGCCCACTTGTACGGATGTGTCAGTTCCTGTTCGGCGTAGGAGAGATCGCGAATGGCTGCTAATGAGGGGATACCATCGGCCAGGAGAGGGAGACGGGCCGCCAGTCCAGCTCCAGAGCAAAAGGAACCCCCCAGCCACCTATCGAAGACGTGCATCGGCACCGTGTTGAAAGTCGAGAGCTGCTGACGCGCCACAGCTTCCTTTCCCATGCGACCTGTCTTGTCAACCTCGAACACGTTAGCGTAGACCCAATCGTCAAAAGGGCTGTCCTCGACCTGAAACGCCTTCCGGGGCGGGGAGAACATATCCTCCGCTAGGAGGACCCAATCACCTGCATACAGAGGAACGAGAGAGTGGGATGACCCCAGAGCGGCCCACCATTCCTTAGGCATGGCGTCGTAGATTTCGTTGATGATTCTTCGGCTGCATGGGTATTTTCGTGGGGGGTACTGAGCCATAATTTCGTGATCCGTGAGTCGGCGAGCTCCACTAGCATCCCGGCGCACTATGTGTCCAACCCGTACTTCTTCAATGAGCAGGAACGCTTCTTCTTGGATTCGTCCATACGGGCGGCCGCCGGGGTTGACGAAAAATCTGTTGAAGGGGATTGGTTCAGCCAGAATGCACCAGAATTCCAGTCTGGGGGGAAGGACCTCAAGTTTGAGTTCAAGAAAACATTTGACCTCTTCTCGTAGTCGGGTGGGGGTGGCAGGGGGGAGGGCAGAGGTGAAATCAGAGTGAAGTAGGAAGCCATGCAGGCCGAAGGGGATGGGTACGCACGTCCTGGCCACAGCAGCGCCCGGCTGAGGGGAGAAGCGGCGGAGGGCTCGTTGTATGTTTAAGGCTTTGATTTGTGCCGAAGGTCGGATCGCGCCCAACCCACCGTGCTCGATCTTGTTGTACAGGACCGTGTGGGTGAGGAGGCGTGTCGTTCGTCCCGCCGACTTGAACTTTGATGCGGACAGGAAGTTTCCTACCGCGTCATCCAGTGCTTTGGTAGTGGGGGAGGATGGCGGTTGGAAGCGTCCTGGATACGAGAGGGCTGAATTGAGATTCTCCGAGGACAGGTTTTTCCTGCACGAGGAGGTGGCATGAAGATTAGAGAGGAGGTTGGCCGAGCGTTTAACCTTTGCCAATGTGATGTTCCAGGTGGTATCGGTGAGACCGGAACTGCCCACGAAAATACCGAGGATCCGTTCGAAATCTGAGTGTGATCGAATGGGGATATCGCCTGCGCGGGTGATAGCGGAAGGGGAGAAGTTGAAGGGAATGACAGAGCACTTAGCCCAATTGGGATGCTCGCCTGCGCGTTCTGGATGAGGAAGTGGCTTTGTGTGAGGATATTGGGCCACGTACGCCCTAATTGATGTGCCAGGTGGCTACACAGTGTTTGCTCTTCGATATGAGCACATTCGTAAAAGTGACACTTCGATCCCTGGTTTGGCGCACCCGCGTGCCTCTGGTTCCTTCAGGCACACGCCTCAGGTAACCCGTATCCTTGTAACGTGCGCCTACTTCGAGCTGCCTAGGGTCACCGAAGCGGAGCCAAACCAGCTTCGTCTGGCTTGGCAGCCCCCCCAGACCTCAGATTAGTGGTTCGTGACCAATTGACGTTTTCCACGATCTGGTAACGCCAGCAATATGGGCGCTGGATGACGTGGGATGGGATGATGGAATATCTGCGGGGCGCTGACCGTCCTTCCTTGATTTGTCCAAAGCTTGCTTTGGTTTTGAAGCGGCTCGTGTCGCATCAGTTCAAGTGTACACCCTGTTTCTCGACCCTCTCACCTTGCGCGATTCGCTGCTACAGTGCGGTCAGGTGCCATAAACCGTATGGCTGAAACCTGCGGGCAAAGCCGCACCAGCTGACGGAGTGGTACTGGGGGCAAAATTTTTCTTTATCGCTGTATACCCTTTTCAACCGCTTTGAAACGCTTGGTTAATGTTCTTTACCATGCAGCATCCTAGCTAACCGCTTTCTTGTGAATGTGCTTGTACCGTCGGTGATAAGACCATTTCAAACGTGGTGACGTTCTACAACCTGTGCATGTTCTGCAACCAGATGCTCTGCTAGCGCGAAACAGGGTGTACACCTCAGCTGGGAAGGCGCCATGGCTGCCTCTCTTTTCTCCCCCACATCGATTCGCCCGTCGCTGTAACGCACCCGATCCCAGACGGCCCAAACAGCGCAAGCCACTCTGCCCATAAGGCGGCGATAATTTTGAACAGCCCATAGTGTACGCTACACGTATCGCTTCGATCAATTCCAATAACCTGAAGAGAAGAACGAAAAATATTCGTTCACCTCGGGCTGCTCTGAGAATGTGGGGAAAACCAGGAAACCGAACGGCGCAGATGTGCTTCGTTCCGTGCAGCGTTGTCCTCGGTCACGAAATCTTGGTTCAGCTGTTCTCGAACCGTCACGAATACCTGCTGTTCTGGCAGCCGCCATTCTTCGTGCGCGTTCTTCTTCGTCGTTCGTTGGTGCCCCTTCCCCCAAACCACATCGCCCTCCCTCCCAGGCCTGGCCCTCACATCAGGTCACGACTCCCAAACCTACCTGTTCATAGGACGATAGGCGCTTTGGCATGACGTTTTTTTCCTAGACACCACGCCCTTGCACGTTCATTTTTGAACTTATAGAGAAACTGCAACGTGCCGTCGCCGTCCGCAAGCGTGGTTACCTCATTCGTAAATTGTTATAAGCACACCCTGATAGGAGCGTCACGATCTTGGCTGCTGGATGTCACGTGAGGGACCAGCCGCTACCCCGCACCATATCAATGTATTTTAGTAGAACGAGACACACTCTAATCCAGACAGATACAGGACTTTCTCTGAGCACTCCGCAAAAAGCTTGGTACTTGGTCGCGGCGAGTTCATCCAACTTCGCCTTGTGTCAGCTGCTCAGGCACTGCGTACAGTAAAGCGCAGACCTAAATCTGTGCGCAGACTACATCAGTCGCGGACCATTACGTAGGAAGCCCGTTGCGTTGCGCGGCGCCACACAGCCAGCTCGTATTGAGCGCACGGCTCTCTTTTGAAGAAAAACAGGATTTTTTTTTTTTTTTTTTCAAGAAAGGGTATTTCGTCTACAGAGATGGGCGGAGCCATGGACGCTGCGACTTCGGGGGTCTGGGACCTCACAGTCGCCAGCTTACCTCAATTGCTCCGCCAGCTATCGCCATCCCCGCTAACAGCGCTGAACGGCAGCAGCGGCTTGGGAAATGATAGTAACTTTTTACTGAAGGGACTGCTTCAGCACAACATGCATACGGGAGTTGATATCCTATCGGGTGGTGATCCTTTTTTCGATGGGGCCTTCCTGCGCGAAATCTTCCTTGGAATTGATTTTTTCTCCGATGGCTGGCGTGGCCTGCGCGACACGCTGCACTACCCCGGTCTGCCGCGCGACGTGTGTGCGACTGTGCTGACGACGGGGCTCGTCGTTGCATGGTTGAGGCTCTTCGACCTGCTCGCGCGACGAAACTTGGTCGAGCGGGTGAGATTCATCACGCTCCTTTACCTGCCCCACTTTTTTTTGTCCGCGTCGCAAATCTTTGCCCATTGAAGCGGCTTTGGCTTGTTACTACCTTTTTTCCATCGCCTTATGTCACCCAAAGAAGCCGATTCGCAAGGTCCTCCACATCGCCATGTGCCTTTTCGTCGACGACTTGTGCAGCACATCCGTCGTTGAGCAACATCTTGCGACGGTCGTTCGCACGCTTGAGTAACATGCGCCACGTCGTGGGCGCGGATGATCCCCGTGCGACGTCTCGTGACTCGCACCCGCGCGATGTCGCGCAACTCACACCGGCGCGACGTCTCGTGACTCTCACCCGCGCGACGTCTCGCGACTCGCACCCGCGCGACGTCGCGACACTCACACCCCGTGCGATGACGCGCAACTCACCCATGCAACGTCTCGCGACACACACCCGCGCGACGTCGCGACACTCACACCCCGTGCGACGCCTCGCGACTCACATCCCGTGCGATGTCGCGCAACGCAACTTCTGCCCTACCACCGTCCCCCATCCCCCATCGCAGTCGCCGAGTCGCGAAAAACTTCACATCACCATCGGGACTTGTTCCTCAACTCAAAACTCACCTCTTGCCCTCCGCCCTGATAGTAAAAGCCTCTCACCTCAACACTTTGTGCAACGTCTCGCGACTAAAGAAAGCTTTGTAAAAGCCTGTACTTCGTCGTCTTGGGCCCATCCCCTCTCACCCCGTCGTCTCGCGCAGAAGCTGAGTCGCAAGGTCCTCCACATCACTATCGGTCGCTTTTTCGTCTTCGCTTAACTCGCCTTTTGTGCCCATCCCTCGTTCCCCAATCCCCATCACCTCGCGCAGAAGCTGAGTCGCAAGGTCCTTCACATCACTATCGGTCTCTTTTTCGTCTTCGTCTGTTGGCCGCTCTTCAGGTACGACCACTCCTCAGGCACGACCGCTCTTCAGGTGCGACCTCCCCTCAGGTACGACCACTCTTCAGGTGCGATCTCCCCTCAGGTATGACCGCTCTTCAGGTACGACCGCCCCTGCTCTTCTTCTTTTTGCCGGTTCTCATGTTCGCGCATCTCTCAGGTACTTCCGCTTCTCAACCCCTCTTATTCGCCTGCCCTCTTCCTCCTTCCCCCTTCCCCCTTCCCCTTCCGCCAGCGCGTATCCGCAGGCGCGGTTTTTTGCGGCGGCGGCCCCCGTGACGACGGCGGTGCAGCTCTTGCTGCTGGGGCTGGGCGTCACGCGCAGCGACGGGATCGTAAAGTCCATGAGCCGCAGCGGCAGCAAGAGGTGAGGGAAGGGGAAACAAGCGGGAAGGGAACGCGCGGGAAGAACGCGGTGGGGCCGGGTTTCACGCGCAACGATAGGATCGGAAAGTCCATGAGCCGCAGCGGCAGCAAGAGGTGAGGGAAGGGGAAACAAGCGGGAAGGGAACGCGCGGGAAGAACGCGGTGGGGCCGGGGTTCACGCGCAACGATAGGATCGGAAAGTCCATGAGCCGCAGTGGCAGTAAGAGGTGCGGAAATGGACTGGTTTCGGATGCGCCTCGAGAATATCCTGAAAAGCAAAGGATAAAGGGCCACGGCGGCAGCAAGCGGAAGCGAAAGGGCCGGGCGCAAGTGGGGAGGTGGGGGAAAGGGCCGGGCGCAAGTGGGGAGGTGGGGGAAAGGGCCGGGCGAGGTGGAGAAAAGTTCGGGCGGAGTGGGGGAAACGGGTCGGGCGCAAGGAAGAAGGGCGCGTGAGTGAGGACTTCCCCATGCGCCTGTCCTTTTCGACAGACTGGCTGCGCTATGTGTTTGCTATGTAAATTGGTAGTGAACAGTGCGAAGAAGGAAATAATTAGCATGTGCGATTGCAAATTGGTCATACCCATGTTATGTCATGAGCTTAATGTATTCTCCCTTGTCTATCCCTTGTTGTCGTTGTGATGTATGCAGTGAATTGTTAAGTGGGCCTTTGTGTTACGCGGTTACCATAATGCTCATGACTGTGGTGTACTGGAGAACGTCTCCTGTGGGAATGCTTGCTCTTGTCATCATGTGTGGTGGAGATGGTGAGTCAGCATGGGCGTGAGTCAGCAGAGCATGTGCATGAACCGGGATGGGTGTGAATCAGCGTGGGCGTGAATCAGTATGAGCTCGAGTCATCTGTGACGCATCTCTGACACAACTCTGACGCATCTGTAAAGCATCTCTGATGCATTGCTTCCATACCTAACGCTTCAACTGTCTGCACCTCCCAAGCCTAATCCGAGGCATTGCTCTAACTCTCCTCCCTTCAGGTGTGGCGGACATTGTGGGGCGGCGGTGTGGTTCCTGGAAGCTTCCATGGAATGAGCAGAAAAGCTGGGCTGGCAGTGCTGCCATGCTGCTGTGCGGATTTGCTCTCTCATTAATGTGAGTGTTTTGAACATTGCTCCAATCATTAGTGCAGGTGTCTCCAAGTCCTGCTCACTGCAGTCTTAATTCCTCTCTGTATGGTATCGATGCATCCTGATTGCATTATTTTTCCTTCTGCCTTCGTCCACAGCTGGTCCTCACTTTTCCCCCATTATCTCCCTTCCGAACCCCACTTGCCGTCTCTTTTCCCAATTCCAACCCCACCCAACAGCTATTTATGGTTCTTCTGTTTCCTAGGCTTCTTCTCCTGCCCTATTCCCTCCCACCCTCTCCTCCGGGTCTTCCTAATAAACTTGGGAGCTACAGTAGTTGAATCGTTGCCTGTTAACTGGTACATCGATGACAACATATCTGTTCCTGTCACGGCTGTGCTTTTAAGCAAGCTGCTACTAACGAATGCATAGCCAATGTGCCTGAAACAGGTGATTGGGCGCTTGATTTATTAGTCAGTCATCCAGTAGATACAGTAGGTGATATGTGGTTGTGATTTTTTGTGGTGCCACTAATAAAGACAGCATTGCATGTCTAAAGAAAGAGATTGACTGCTGAATTTGATTATTTTACTTTCATTCTGAATGAAGGTGTTGCTTTTAATCACTTCACATGTAAGGTATGCTGAAAGATGTCTGATGATTGAGCAATAAGAAAAATGTTGGGAGAGGTAAGGGGTAGATAGATACCAGAATTGTGTTAAAAAAATTGAGCACCCCAAGGTGAAAGTATACCAGCTGTTTTGTACAAAATGCAACCGGTACCTGGAACGGTAGTGTACTGTAAACGCTATAGACGCCCTAAGGAGCAGTCTTGGTGGATGCCTTGTAAATGCGGAAGGCAGCAAAGCAGACGGTGCAGTTTCCAAGGAGGGTCATGAAGGACTGCAGCACGACGAGACCCTGAGAGGAGGGCAGGTAGAGGAGGGAGAGGTGTTTCAAGACTCAAGACCCCCCCCAGAAGTGCTTTTGCTCCACTTGAAGCAGACGGTGCAGTGGGGGAAGAAGAGGAGGGAGAGGAGGGAGAGGAGGGAGAGGAGGGAGAGGAGGGAGAGGAGGGAGGGGAGGGAGAGGAGGGAGAGGTGTTTCAAGACTCAAGACCCCCCCCAGAAGTGCTTTTGCTCCACTTGAAGCAGACGGTGCAGTGGGGGAAGAAGAGGAGGGAGAGGAGGGAGAGGTGTTTCAAGACTCAAGACCCTCCCCAGAAGTGCTTTTGCTCCACTTGAAGCAGACGGTGCAGTGGGGGAAGAAGAGGAGGGAGAGGAGGGAGAGGAGGGAGAGGAGGGAGAGGAGGGAGAGGAGGGAGAGGAGGGAGAGGAGGGAGGGGAGGGAGGGGAGGGAGGGGAGGGAGGGGAGGGAGAGGAGGGAGGGGAGGGAGAGGAGGGAGAGGAGGGAGAGGAGGGAGGGGAGGGAGAGGAGCAGCGGCACCATGGATGGAGGCATAAGCCATCAGGCATGCATGCATGGGCGTCACACATGGGGCACCATGTGCACATGGGGCCCATAAGGACAGGCACCATGGGGCACCACGGGGGCACCATGGGGCACCATGGCCCATGCCGACCATACGGCGACACACAACTGTCGTCCTGGGTGTAGACATCTGGCTTGTCACATATCTCTAGCTGTGGCGAGTTGTAAAAGAAGTGCCACGTGCACGCACACATATCGCCCATGAGAAGCGGCACCATGGCCCATGAGAAGCGGCACCATGGCCCATGAGAAGCGGCACCATGGCCCATGAGAAGCGGCACCATGGCCCATGTAAATGCGCTAGAGTGATTGGTCAGACCCAGTTACTCGATTACCTCTAACTGCGGCGAGTTAAAGAAAAAGTGCCACGAGCATGCACACATGGCCCCCATAAGAAGAGGCACCATGGCCCATGCGAGGCCCCTCCACGGCATCACAAAACAGAACCCTACATGGAACCAGCTGTAGCCCTGGATTACCTCTAGCTGAGGAGAATTGTAAAAGAAGTGCCATGTGCACGCGCACATGGCCCCCATGAGCAGCGGCACCATGGCCCATGGCACATACACGGTTGTGCTGGTCCGTGCATGTAGTGTAGATAGCATGCTGCATATCTCTAGCTGCGGCGAGTTGTAAAAGAAGTGCCACGTGCACGCGCACATGGCGCCCATGAGAAGAGGCACCATGGCCCATGCGAGGCCCCCCCACGGCGACACACAGCTGCCTGGGTGCATGCATCTGCTTGCCTCGTACCTCTAGCTGCGGTGAGTTGTAAAAGAAGTGCCACGTGCACGCGCACATGGCCCCCATGAGCAGAGGCACCATGGCCCACGCCAGCCCCCTCCACGCCCTCCTGCTCTCCGCTGCCCCGTACTGCCACACCAGTGCCATCGCCACCACCCTGGGAGGGAGAGGGGAGTGGAGTTGAAGTGACAGGCGGGGAGTAAGAGATAGGGGGATGCCTGACGCATCAACTCCCTTCCCTCCACGCCCTCCTGCTCTCCGCTGCCCCGTACTGCCACACCAGTGCCATGGCCACCACCCTGGGAGGTAAGGAGGAGAGCACGAATGGGACAATGGGATGCCAGAAGCATGAGATGAGATCACAGGGATGGTTGCGCAATCAGCCCCCTCCACGCCCTCCTGCTCTCCGCTGCGCCGTATTGCCACACCAGCGCCATCGCCACCACCCTGGGAGGAAAGTGGAGGGGGAGCAGGAGGTGTTAACGACACCCTGAATGATGCGTCCTTATTACGTCCTTCTTACGTCCTTATCACACCCTATGTTACATCTGCCTGTGTTGATCTCCTGACACCCACCAGCCCAAGCCGCAATTGTTCCGAGTCGCGCTCACCATTCCACAACGCTTGCCACGTGGATGATCCACGTGGGCAGCGACAGCGCGTTGGAGGGCTCGTCGGCCAATGAGAGCGCGCCAAGGAGGAACAGCTGACTCAAACTCGCCAATGCGCCATCGCCAGCTGTCCCAACCGCGGCGCCTGCTGCTGCTGCTGCTTCTGCTACCGAGCTGACGTCAGCACCGGTAACCGCAGCAACGGCTGACGGGGCGATAAGAGCACTCAAGGTTGTGACTGTAGCGAGGGTGGGAATAACGAGCAGGGATGTGGCATTATCGGAATGTAGCGAATCATTGATCTGGGGAGGAGAGGTGGAGGGAGAACAAGAGAAGCTTCGTGCCGGATTCCTTGATTCTGCGACCGCGGAGACGGGAGGTACTATGGTGGACCTTCGTGTAGCGGTACTATGCGGCAACGGTCCTAATCTCGTCTCATGAGACCCTTTCGAGCGAAACAGCCGCGCGAACGAAGCGCGAGGTGCAATGGATGGCGGTTGTTGCGTGGCGGGGCTGAGCGGCGGCAGTGACGCCCTCGTGCTGCTAGCAATGGCCGCCATCACGAATCGCGATACAATCAACGACGACACGAACAGTCTGGTGAATCTACGTTTAGTAACATTTACGAATATATTTTATTTCAAAGTTTCCCACGGATCTGTGGCGCAATGGTAGCGCGTCTGACTCCAGATCAGAAGGTTGCGTGTTCGATTCACGTCAGGTTCAAATCCTGCTTTTTGAGTTTTTGTGCCATCAGAACCCTCCCTCCACATCTGTGCTTGCTTGGTTGAAAGCCTTACCGTCTGCTGCATTCACATTGCAATGTCAGCACATGGTGCTGCTAGGACGTGTGAATGTGAAAGCAGCGTATAGTGGTGGTCCACCATTAACACACTCCTCTCGTCGTTATTAACATTCTGTCTGTATCCACTCTACAGGTCACTTCGTTATTCGTCCCCCGTCAGTCTGAAGTTCCCCTCGGTTCTCACTTCGCGCTATTTCCCGCCTTCTCGAGTCCCTCAAGCTTCCACTTTCCTGCCAATGGCTAGCGGTTCCCGAAAGAGGCGGTTAGCATTAACTACCCACGCGGATAGCGGCCTTCTGTCTGAAGCGCCTTCTGACGGAGCGCTATCTGGAATTCCTCCCGCGACCGCGACTGGGAGCACTGCTGCGCCATTTGAAAGCACCCCCGCCATTGGAATTGGTGGGGGCACTGTTGCGCTATCTGGACGCCCTCCCGCGACCGCGATTCGGAGCACCGCTGCGCCGTTTGAAAGTATCCCCGCTACCGCGACTGGGAGAACCTCCGCCATTGCGATTGGCAGCACTCGCGCGACCGCGATAGACTTAGTTACTCCCGCAATTACCGGAGGTAGCTCTCCCCAAACCGCGATAGTCTTGGCGGAAACGGGAGCAGTAGGAGGTCGTTGGGGAACGACCGCGACCGGCTGGGGGAGGCCGCGCGGAGCCGTTGGCGCAACGGCGGAAACCGCGATATACTTGGGGGAATCTGTAATAGACCCGGCGGAAACTTTGATAGGCTTTGCGGAGACCGGCGCAAGTCACGGCCGGAAACGCCAAGCGCGCCAAGCGGCGGAAACGGCTCTCGCAATCTCAGCCGTTAATTCGACTCCCTCACCTTCGCGAGCCGTTAGAGCCTCGCGCGGTTCGCGAGGCCGAGCCGCGAAGCCAGTAGTGGAGAAGCGCCTAACGCGTTTCCTTCCGCACCCGTCGCGTGCGGTTCTAGACCGAATAGAACGCGCCTACGTGCATCGTCTGTACTTAATCGGCTTTGACTGGCCGCGCGCGCCCCGCGGAACTGGCGAGGCCGCTAGCAGGGGGAATGTTGCGCCTGGCTCGGGTGGCGCGGGTGGTGCAGGAGATACAGGTCTCGCTCTAGCTCTTCCGCCTCCGCGCACCCCTCCTCCCCACAACCTTCCGCCTCCGCAATCCTCTCTCTCCCCATCCTCCCCCCTTGGCACACCCCCAAGTGCTCTCGCGATTTCCACTCCCCCCACCCCCACTCTCGCCAGTTCCCCCACTCGCGCTCTTTCCGCCCCCCACACCCCCGCCTCCACCCCTCCTCCCTCCGCCTCCCCGCTCCGCCCGTGCTCCTGTAACTTCCACGTGCTGGGCGCAACCGGTAACGTCTACACGGTTACCATTTCGCAGCAGCCGTCGTGCACGTGCCCAGACTACGGCAATGGCAACCTGTGCAAGCACGTGCTCTTTGTGCTGCTGCGCGTGCTGCATGTGGACGAGGAGGATCCGCGCGTGTGGCAGCGCTCGTTGCTCTCTACCGAGCTAAACGAGCTTCTGGATAGGATAGACGCGCTGGAGAGGACAACACTCGCTGTTGCTGAGGAGGGTGAGGAGATTCTAGCGAGTCCGGCTGTAAGGGAGCAGTTTGCACGCATTGCAGGGGGGCAGCCTGGTTCTGGTGCTCTGGGCTTGACTGATTTGAATTCCAGGAATGAAGGTGGCAGTCAGGCTGCAGTTGGGGGGACAGGCCAGAGGCCAAAGCAGCGGCCGATCGAAGGGGACTGTCCCATCTGTTACGAGCCTCTGGGAGGGGCAGGCGCAGGGAAGCGTGGTGGTGGGAAGCCAGCAGAGGCGGTGGTGTTTTGTCAGCGCTGCGGTAACAACGTCCACTCGGACTGCTTCTCTCGTTGGAAGGCTGCCAAGAGGGGCGGCATGGTGACGTGCGTTTGGTGCAGGGCTCCGTGGGGGGATGGGAGCACGGCGCACAGGGCTAGGGCACACCATGACAGGGATTCTGATAGTGATGATTATGAGGACGAGGAGGGGCCTCAAGAGTATGTCAATCTGTCGCAGTATTCTGAGGCTCACAGGAGTGCGGATGCCAGCTTGGAATCTCTGTATCCAGATACACACATGTTCTTTGGTGGAGGAAGGAGGAGGCTGAGGCGGCCGTGGTGGTAGTGAGGGCTTCGTGTTGTTTTGGGTAAGCTGAGCTATAAGTGCGAGGATAGAATGAATCTTGTGTGCTATTGTGTAGATTGATGGGCGTTGGTGGAGATAGCAAGCTGAGCAAGTTATGTTGCCTGCACTACACTAAAAATGGTTCAGAAACTTACGGTACCTATGTCAGCCTGTATCCTTTGCCGAGAGGACAAAGGAGGTTAGTCGGCTACTACTGCTAGAGAAGTCTAGCATAACTAGACCCTCACTTTAGCACCTTTACTTATAAATACCCCATAGCTAGCTACGTACTTGGAGTGACCTATAGATGTGCTACTGGATCCCAATGCCAGTGTATGCGTATTAGTTCTGGGAAATGGTGAACAGCGGTCCGCGAGGGCCCCGAGGGTTCCCCGACTTCTGCATCGCAGCCTTAAGTTTACCAGGAGAAGGAACGCCTCGCTTGGGTGAGGGGGCTGCTTTCAGAGGAAGAGGCACTAGCACAGGCCCGTTGGCCTGATTGGGTCGATGACACATCCTCAAAATGTCCTCCTCTGTTGGAATCTCAAACCGCCGCTTCTGTGGAGTTCTTGACGTATGTGCATCCGGCTGCATTAAGGAAGCACACTCACGTCAACATAATACACCACAGAAGCCCATGCTGACAAAGAATGAAGGGTTTGACTATACTTGCCTTCAGATCCTCCTCCAGATGTCTCTTCATGCTTCCCTTGACGTCCTCAACTTGCTGCTTGTGGTGGTCCAGTGCCAGTGGCACAGAATGAGATGACTTAACAAGCGAGGATGCGATACTTGTGAGCTTCTCCTGCTGTGCACCATAACTTCCTGCAAGGGGGAAAACGAATAGAGAAACAAGTGATTATTATATGCAAGGTGGTGTTGACAGGAACGTGGAACTTCAGAAATTCATGGTTTACCTGAAATCATAGTGACGAGCTTGTCAGCTCCTGCATTGCACGTTGCCTCAACCTGCTCTTGGTCAGTTGTACTGTTGCCAAGGCTGGTTGACTCTAGATTGTGCTCCCTGCCAAAATACACCAAGTTAATTTTACTCTCAGAGGAAAACGGGACTCGGACTTCAAAACTGTTGCGGATTGAACTTCTCTCTCAGTAGGCTTACCCGATGCTCTTTTTCATACGGTCGCAATAAGATTTGGACCGTGATGCAAGCAGTGATAGCTGTTCACTGCTATCTACATCCATCCTTTCCACGCAACCCGCACTGCATTAGGGAACACAGAGGAAGTTGAGGATGAGGAAATTGTGTGCGCGTGTGTGCATGTGCAACTCAATGCATTCACAATGGCTCCAGGAAACTAAAGCACAGAGGAGCACAGGGAAAAGGTGGAAAGCGTACAGAGGGGCGAACAACAGGAACAGAGGAACAGATGGAGGGTGTAAGAGGCTGAGGAAGATGCCTACCACGAAGCCACCTTCTCGCCAGCTTCAGACTTCTTGCGTGCAACTTCATTGGAGGCCTCCGTGTCAGCCATGGCTTCCTTTTCTCGAAGATCAGCAATGCCGCTTGAAATGTTAGAGAAAACACCCTTCACAGCACGCCTTTTATCATCATTTGCGGAGCGTAAATTCTTCACACTGGCTCCCATGCGAGCAATCCGTCCCTTGACCTAAAAATGCCAAGCAAACATGCATTAGGGATCATTGGTTCAAGAAACGACAGGCTGAATCACGTTATTTGCTCACACACCTCGTCCTTGGTGTCGTTCATCCCTTGCTGTACAATTTCGGTCACTGCCTCCATAATCCTCTTGGCCTTCTGCATTTCAATGTCCTGCAATCACAGAAATGTAAGCCATTGAGATACATCTTTCACCTTCAAACACGGATGCAAAGCCAACTTGCGACTTACCATCACCGCCTTCTCTAGGCTGCTCATATCCTCTTCATGACTCTCCGTGTGATGAGCTATCATCTCAGCCCAAGCAGTTGTCTCTTCATACAATCGTTCAATCAAGGCTTCCATGGACGACAGGGCAGAGGAAGACTCTGCTCTGCGCTTCTCCAAATACTGCAATATCCAAGTGACAATGGATCAGGAGAACGAAAGTTGGATGCTTACAACCCTAGAAAGTCTACCATGCCCACCTGATTCCACCACCCTTGCACGTTGTCCCAGCCAGCTGAGAGACCGGTCAGCAAACTTTGGATTTGCTGAACTGATGCTTTAGATGAGGCAGAAGCTTCTTCAAGTAGCTGCAGGCAAACGATAACCTTGCGTGAGCAAAATCTGCACAATATCTGGGACGATAACAGTGGGAATAACATTGTTGTTCTTACGAACCTTCTCCATCTCGTCCTGTTGTGGACCGAGACCGTCCACCAAGGACTGGAGGGAACTGTTGTTCTTATCCACAAACTGCTGCACGCGCTCCTTCATGAATCGTGTAGCACCGAACACCTTCTGCTGCAACTGAGATACCTCCTCCGTCACTTGGTCCAAATCCTGCATCAAGTGGAACATACAGTTAGTCAATCATTGCTCAAAAGGCAAAAATGCTCAACATAAAGAAGATGAGGAGCCACTGTCTGAAGAATACCTTAGTTGACTGGCTGAGGACGTCTTCAAGGCCCTGTGATGCTTGTTGCTCTTGGAAAGCAAGAATCTCCATCTGCTTTACTACAAAGGCCCGAACACTATCGACTTGACTGTCCATTTGCTGCTTCAGACTGGTAGCTGCAGCCTGGTTGTGGACTGAAGTTTCCTGCATTCTCTCTGATTAAAGAGCAAATGTCAGTACAAGTCTTTCTAACCAACACGGACTCTGGATAGAAATGACGCAAGTTCCAAGGACCAAGCTCACCAATCTTTTCAAACAGTTGAGTATTATCGTGATTGACGTTGATGAGCATTTGTCGAAGGCCATTGCAGGTGATAACCAGCTGTGTCTCTGCCATCAAGTACAGGGCGGCAAGGAGAATCACATAGCAATGAGAAAGATGCTGAACAAATTCAGTTGCATTGACCCAGGAGAGTGGAGGCTGAGAAACTCCAGTACAGAAATACAACCAAAAACATAAAAATTACCAGCTTGAGTCATGCTTTCAATAGTTGATACTGCTTCTCGAAGATCAGCTTCAGTCTTCTCCAAGCTTTGGGAAAGCGAGACAACTTGTCCCTGAAAAACACAACATTTGTTGGATAGGTAATGATAGGTAATACTCTGTACAATTTTATTCAACAAGGAACCATATGACTTCACTCAGTTGTTTCAGTTACCTGAAGACCATCCCTCTCCTTGGTCAAATCATCCACTCGGCCCGAAAATACCTCCAGTTGCTCACTGAGTTGCTTAATCTCCTGCACATGGCAACACTTATTTTCAGGTGCCACTATGAGACCAAAAAGATTTGCATTGAATGTACACAACATTACTTACCTCCGCCTTCTGCTCGAGCTCGTCACTGTTTTGGCCAGTGAGGTCCTTGAGGGACTGCACCTGCTTCAGCAGGTTCTCGTGCTGCTGAACTGTCAGATGAACGCCTTCCTTCTCGCGCTGAGCCTTCAACTCTGAAACATAGATCCGCCAGTCGAGTTAGAGCAGGAATTTTAGTAGAAGATAACAACAGACATGCCAGTAGTTGTTACATACCTTGTTTCAACCTCTCAACTTCTCCTGCCATGTCCTTCAGTAGCTTAGACTTCGTCGTCCTTTGGTTAACCTGGAAAGTTTGTCAAATGTTAGATTTTATGTCGTTTCCAGATCACCAGATGTGGATAGTTTGCCATGCTCACCTCGGGCTTGTTCTTGATATTCTTAGCACGCTGAGCATACTCTAGCGTGTTCAAGGTCTCTTCCAAACAAGGAGCGACAGGAGAGACTGTTGCAATAATGCAAGTCTTTGTCCGGCCTCCAAGAGAGTCACGAAGCAACCTTGTGAGCTTGCTGTCCCTGCATGATTCCACTTTGTAATCGGTGTCAACCCATTGTTAAGATTCATCTAATATTGAGGTCACACCATTGACTGATCTTACCTGTAAGGAATGTGACCGGTGTGGTCTACAAGGGCTGTGATTACTCGTCCCAAAGTCAGGAGGCTCTTGTTGATTTCACCAGCTTCTCGTGCGCGTCCCTGGAAAGAAGCATGAAAATATTAGTTTGATGAAAAGAACCATCCATAAGGCTTCACGTACCAGAACTTACTTCTTTGGCGCCGGATCTTCCTATGCACTCCGAACCAGCAAGGTCGACCAGGTTCAGCTTTCCGCACTTGATCAGTTCCACACCCTCCGGAGTTGACTCCTTGATGTGAATAGTGATAGTGAAGATGGAGTGGGAGCGGCTGCACATGAAAGGATATAAATACAGCACATACAGACTCGTTCAGGCTGTCATAAAATTACAATAGAAAGCAAGCATGAGTAAGTGTTGCAAACGAACCTGGACTGCTTGTTCAGCATCGTCTCTGCTGTGCGTCTCTTGGCCGACCCCCTCTCCAATAGCGTGAAAATGTCAGACGAGTTGTTGACAACCTCCTCTTCAAGGCCACGTACAATCACTCCGCCTTTACCATCTTCCATCAAGGCGAGTGGCTTCTTTGACTCGGACGCCACAAGGATGTCATTTGGAGCCAGAAGGTCCGTTATCTCTTCGTTGTAAAGCTCCAGGTAAGTTACTTTGATGTTGTACTCGGCTCCCTGACTATCAAGGGTGTCGAAGATATGCCTGATAGACCGTGGAATTACTCCTGCTCCTTCCGGAAGTTGGCCATTCTCCTGCGAAAAAAAACACACACGCTGTCAGTACGGCAGGGAAAATGCCAAATCGGGATTCAGAACGCGGTTCGGCACTCACTCCGGCTCGGGTTACGTCTCCTTGCATAGTAAAGGTCTTCCCCGTCCCCGTTTGGCCGTAAGCGAAGATCGTACAGTTGAAGCCTTTGAGGACCTCCTCGACAATAGGTGCGATCGCGAGCTTGTATAGGTGCTGCTGCTTCGACGTCGGTCCAAATACCTGCAGAGGACATCCATCAAACTCTCAGCGAACGCGATTTCTAGATTAGAACTGAATCGACCTTGCTATTTCATTGCATGAAGCTTACTCTATCGAAAGTGAACGCCTTTTCGCTTGACTTCCCCGCGACATTATGGGAAACCATGACTTCCTTGCGGGATTCATTACATTTGACCACCTGTTGTGCTCGTAGCCGCACATCGTCCGAGGATAATGGCCTGTTCAAGAAGGCGGCGACGATCAGAAATCTGGAATTTGATTCTAAACAGCTCAAATAAACCCCTCAATGTGAAATGTTTACCTGCATCGCAATAATACTTGGACATTAACCCCTTTGTCAGTGTTGGACGCCATTACGTCCAAGCTCACTAGCTATACGACAACCGAGCTTAAGTCTAAGGACACACTCGCTATGCCAGTCGATAATCACAAGCCAGAGGACTATTAGTCAGCAGTCTAAACTGCTTTTCCTAGGACGTTACACCACTCTTTGACTTACTCCCTGAGTTTCAGAGATAGCGGTGAATAGCGTGCTTGATTGCAGCGGAGGGAACCAGGGAGATGAGGAGGTTCGTTTCTCCTGGTCTCCCTGATGTGTTTCGTTGCTCTGCTCTCGGGTATTCCAGATCGAGTCGCGTCAGACCTTGGAAATGCCGTGTCAGTCTCTGAGTGCTTGTCAGAATTCAAATATTTCGCGCTCAAACGAAGGATTTCGCTAAGAGATGAGCTCGATGTAAAAATGTTCGAAGTTGAAGAATACGTAGCAGCGCTATAGAAATATCAAATAATAGCATAACATAACGAATTCAAAGAGTAAGACTGACACATCAGGAAGAGTTCTAATCTATCTAGCATGTTGTGAAACGAGCTAAAATGGAGCATTAGTCAATATTTTTGTCCATAGTATCAATACCAATACTGCCACTTATTTGTGCATATTGCTGCCGACTACTGCAGCAGCGCACGGATAATGTGCTTCACATTTAGGCGGCGCAGGTCAGTGTATGTCTGACCACAGCCGACAAAAATGATGGGCGCCCCTGATACATACACCATGGACAGGGCAGCACCAACCTGCTCCCAAACAAGAAACGCAAGAAAGCCTGAATTAATCTTTGACAATAAGCAAAATAATTGGCAACATCCAAGTGAAAGGAAAATTCACCCTAGCTCTGAAACCAGAAACTCGAGAGCTCACCTTATCATCTATAGTGTCAAACTTGGTGAGTAAAATGCCGTCAATGGCGTGGGGAGTGGGAGCAGAGGAGAGGTCAGCCAAGCGCTGGTTGAACTTGGTCAGCTGATCCACTGCATCGTTGCCCACCAGTGCCTCCCCCACAAACAGAACCTGTTGTGCCCATGGTAATGGAGTGGCATTGAATGGGAAGGCATATCACATAATTAGGTGACTCAACAGTGGTCAGCTAATCCACTGCATCGTTGCCCACCAGCGCCTCCCCCACAAACAGTACCTGCTCACAGCCACGGTGGATGGGATGGAAGGAGCATGAAACAACACATGCGTTCACACGTTTAGTACCTCAGAAAGGGAAGAGATCAGCCAAGCGCTGGTTGAACGTGGTCAGCTCAGCCATGGCAACAAACAGATGGTCGAAACCTTTGCTGGGAAAATCTTAGCCAGAGCCACACACACACGACAGCATCCACCCAAAAGGTCAGGTTCGTTGATGTTAATCAGTTTGGAGAGCGCTCGCATGAGCGGCTCGTTGTCCTGCATGCGCCCGGCTGTGTCCACCAGCACTGCATCCATCTTGGTGCCATCCTCTTTCAGTCGCCTCAGGAGGATTCAACAAACCATACGCACCAGGCGAGGCAGAAAGGTTGGGTTGACCCTAGCCATATCCACACATGGCCTCACAGAACCGCACATAACCGCACAGCCGAACACACCCACCCACCCACCAGATCAGGCTCGTTGATGTTAATCAGTTTGGAGAGCGCTCGCATGAGCGGCTCGTTGTCCTGCATGCGCCCCGCCGTGTCCACCAGCACTGCATCCATCTTGGTGCGCGTCGCCTCCCTGATCGCCTCCTTTGCCACCGCCGCTGGGTCCTTCTCGTACCCCCGCTCAAACAGAGGGATCTGCAAGGGGAAAGGGAGGGGGGAGGGGGAGGGGGTGGGGAGCGAACAGTAGAGACAAAAGGAGAGGAGATAAGGTAACTTGATTACTTTATCGCTTCCTTTGGTGCTCCTGCTGAGTCCTTCTCAAACCTCTGCTCAAACAGGAAAAAATGGAGAAGGAGAGGAGAGAGAACATTAGAGAGACAAGGATGGTGGGAACGGGCCTGAGGGCACAAGAGGCACGCACACCTGACCTGAGGGGCACAGCAGCACACACCTGCAGCCTCCTGGCGTGAGTGCGGAGCTGCTCCACAGCCCCAGCTTGGAAGGTGTCACCATCACCTTGATGTCATGCTGTGACAGCCAGTAGGCCACCTTGCCACCTCGCATCCCTACACTAGCGCACATACATGAGAGCACAGAGCCACAGAGGCATACGCACCTGCAGCCTCCTAGCATGAGTTCGGAGCTGCTCCACAGCCCCCGCACGGAAGGTGTCGCACGCCGCCACCATCACCTTGATGTCGTGCTGCGACAGCCAGTAGGCCACCTTGGCCAGGTTGGTGGACTTGCCCACCCCGTTCACCCCCACAAACACCACCACGTAGGGCCGATTTGCCTCCTTGGCAGCCTGGGGAAACAGAGAGGGCGAGAGGGTGAGGGGAAGAGAGAGGGAGCGTCTGACGCAGGCTGTGACAGCCAGTAAGCCACCTTGGCCAGGTTGGTGGACTTTCCCACCCCGTTCACCCCCACAAACACCACCACGTAGGGGCGGTCAGCTTCTTTCGCAGCCTGGGGGGAGTTAGAGTGAGAGTGGAAGAGAAAGTACAGCTGAGTCAATGCAAAAGGCTGGGTTATGATGACAGCCAGTAGGCAGCTATAGCCAGGTTGGTGGACTTGCCAGGTTGGTGGACTTGCCAGGTTGGTGGACTTGCCAGGTTGGTGGACAAAAGGCTGGGTTGTGGGAGCCAGCAGGCCGCCTTGACTAAGTTGGTAAATTAGCCCACCCTGTTCACCCACACGAGAGAAGAATCTACAGACTACAGGTACCAAGAGGCGCTCATGCTCTCTCACCTGCACGTCACGCAGAATGTCGATGGAGCGCTTGGGCGTGAGAATGCGGGTGAGCGCATCCTCCATGGCCGCCTGCAGCAGGTGAGGTTGCGAGAGTGTGGGGGGGAGGGAAAAGACGTGAAACGTAAGGGACATGGAGGGTTGGAAGTGAGGATGCACCTCCTCATCTCTCCTACCTCCCTTTCCCCCCCTCAATCTCCCCCCTTGCTCCCCCCCCCTCCCTCTCCCCCCTCCCTCCCTCTCCCGCCCTCCCTCCTTCCCTCCCTCTCACCTGCACGGTGGAGGAGATGCGTGTGAAGGATGCGTGCTTGCTGCCCACCAGGCTCGACGCCACCGAGCGGCAAAGCTTCTCCGCTATCTCCTCCGCCTGGTGGGGATTGGGGTGAGAGACACACACACGCAAGGCGGAAAAAAAAAAAAAAAAAAAACGAACTGAAGCATTGGAAAACAAAAAACCGAAGAGGGAAAGGAGGGATATGGACTGAGTGAAGGAATCAGAAGCGGACTGGTGAAATGGCTAAAGGGGATGACAGCAGGATTCCCAGGTGGGGTTGACAGCTTACCACGTTCTTGGTCATGAGGCGATCCTTGAGCACCTTGAGCGACGGCTCTATGTCCGCCAGTTCGAGAGACGCCTTCCCCACCACGCTGAGGCAAGGGATAGCAAGAGAGGCAGAGGGGAGAAGAGTGGGAGTGTGGTGGGGTGATGCGAATGTACGGAATGAGCGGACGGCTCAGTGTCTGCCTGCCTACAGGGACGCTACAAGGAAGCAAACGACCCCCCTCGCCCTCCCCTTCCCCTTTCTCCTCCCCTCTCTGGATAATTGAAGCACGCCTGCCGGTCTTCTTCCCCTCACTGCCATCGTCCCCACAAACCACAAGCCTACGAGACCAACTCCATTTCCTCCCTTCTCCTCATTCTCCCCTCTTTTTTGGTTCGTACCTCTGGAAAACAGAAGCAAGCCAGCCGGTCTTCTTCCCTTCACTGCCATCATCCCCGCGACCCACGTGCCTGCGCGACCCCTTCCGGTCCCTCTCCCCTTCCTCCTCCGACTCCTCATCCTCATCCTCCCCTCCCCACTCCGCGTCCTCCTCTTCCTCCAGCTCAGCTTCTCGGTCCATCATGCTCTTCCCCACCTTTGCCACGTCAACAACCTCCACGTCAGTGTCGTGATCCGAAGCTTCCGAGAAGTCCTGCCGCTCCAGAGCCGGCCCGTCGTTATCCCACTTCCGCATCTGCTTCTTCGGTTTCTTTGATTCGCTTTCCGACGCGCTTCCGTCGGTTTTTCCGTCGGATTTCCCGCCGCCCTTGGCGGGATTCAGCGGGAAATCGAAAAGCCCGTTACCGGTTTTCTTCGCCGAAGCCTGCTTGCTGCGGTTCGCGCGGTTACGCAGCTTCGAGACGTCAAACGCGCCGGCGGAGGAGACGGCCGAGCTGCTGCTGGGACGGCTAGCCGGCTGCTCGGCCTCGCTGTTAGCCGCTCCGTCCTCATCGCCGGTATCGTCGCTCCCACTGTCTCCGCCATCTTTCGCCACGCCTCCCTTTCTCTGATTGGCTCCTGTTCCTTTCCCTTTCCCCGCTCCCGTGGCCTTATTCATGCCTTTACCCTTTTTCGTCTCGCCGAAATTGGTAACCTGCTTCGGCCGCTTCAACTCGTTCGCATGCTGTTCAGATTCGCGAAGCAGCTGCTTGAAAACGTCGTCGAAATCCGGGTAAGACGTTTTCTTCGGATCGTAGTGTCCATCCGCAAACTCATCCCTAACAGCTGTCAACAGATCATCCACATAAAGCAACTGCAGCATACGTTGATACACCGCCACGAACACCAACCCTAACTCGTTATGGAAGGACCACTTTAACGTATAAGCCGACTGGTCCTTGGCGTTATACTGGAACGTCTTCTCGCCGGACCGCTCCTGCAGCAGGCAGTTCTGAATCAGCGCGTCGATCGGCGAGCCTTTCATGGCCGTCATCTGAAACGTCCAGAGGACGAGCCCGCCGCGCGTAAAGATCGAGAAATGGTCCAACATCGTGACGGCTTCAGTTGCCCGCGATGCTAACTAGTCAGGTCGATACGGTTCACAGAATAAGTTGCAAACCCTCCTGAAGCTACTCCTAATCTGAAAAACGTATCTGGATTGCGGGATCTATTCGAGCTGATGACATGGGCGAGTCTGAATCTCCCGTGTGGTGGAATGCGATGCGATGTCTTTATAGTGCCATAAACTAGCATATATGAGCGGTTGAGAAGGGTGACCAACTTTTGAGGGAAGCCCACATCTTCCTCCGAACCGAACGGGGCGGACGGAACGCGTCGGTGGGAATGACGGAGATCCAACGGATGTGTGCGTCTGGTTGTAATCTGGTGAGACGATAAGAATCGAGTTTGTGTGGGCCTCGATATTAACGAAAGGCTACGTGCTCTACACGGTTCCTGTTCGCTTGATGTACACAACGAGTATAACATGCATTTTAGGAGATTCCATCACAAGTTATGCATTCAATAGCATCCATGAGGGACACCTTACCATACCACAAGTAGATTTTGCGTATTCTCCAAGGAAAAAATATATACACGCCATAAGTGAATACAATAACAATTTATAACGACCCCACTGTACACTCCCATGATGCATTTTGTATCAAGCACTGCATGAAATGGGTTAAGGGGCAAGCAGCCCACCATCCATGTATAGCTAAAAGACATCATGCATCCTCTTCACTGCTCTCGGCTGGGAGCAGGGGCAGGTCAACTGTCCGGCCGTACACAAAAGTTCTAAGCAGTGGCGGCACCTCTACTTGCGCCAGCCAAGCACTCAGAGCTGCTCCCTCCACCGTCTCATTATCTGGTGCGATGCATAAAAATGTGGGTGGGAGTATATGGAGAAACAATGAATGGCTGTGGGAATTGACACTTAGGAAAAAGGAAGAAGACAACATTTGAGGACATTTGAGGAGAAACAGTACAAAGAAGCAGGTATAGGTGCACCTTCAACCATCAATTTCCAGGCAACCTCACCTTGCAGCGTCCTTCCCAGGTCTTCCAGCAGCCCTCTGTTGCACACCAGCACAGCCCGCGCCACCTCTAAAGCATCCTGCAGCAGCTGTTGCACCTCATCCTGCACCTCATCCAATCCGACAACCTCCCCTACGCAAGACTGAGACACCTCGACTCGCACCTCATCCTGCACCTGATCTCACACCTTCCACTGGTCCTTCCCCCCAAGGCAACAATCACAAGGCAGTCTCAAGTCTCACCTTGCAGCGTCCTTCCCAGGTCTTCCAGAAGCCCTTTGTTGCACACCAGCACCGCCCGGGCCACCTCTAGAGCCGCCTGCAGCAGCTGTTGCACCTCATCCTGCACCTGGTCCGACAGCCTCCCCTGGTCCTTCCCCCCCCAGGAAAACCCTCCCCCTCCGTCCAAACCCTCCTCCCGCCAGGGTACCCACTGACATTGGACCTATGGTCCCACTCAGCCCATATTCTGCTACTGCCTTATATGCCACGTCTGTAGCACGGCGAATGTCGTCTACTGCTCCTGTAGAGATTCTCCCGCCAAAACAGACGTCTTCTGCCGCCCGGCCCCCTAGAAGGACGGCGAGCTGGCCACGGAGCTCGTCGACAAACACTAGAAGACGCTCCTCGCCGTCCGCTGGGGGCGGCATGTAGGCGAATCCTAATGCGCCGCCCGACCGGGGTACGATGGAGATTTTTTGGACTACCCGTTGGTCAGGTAAAACTTTTGCAATGGCTGCCCCCAGCAGCGCATGGCCTGCTTCATGCCGTGCTACCACAGCTTTTTCTGCCCGGCCCAAAGCTGACCGTTTCTTCTCAATTCCCTGTGAACAAGGGAAAAATAGAATCGCATGTGGATAAACAACAATGAATCAAACATCAACTGCACATAAAGGACATACACGGCGTGCACAACGCAAAGCAACAGCCACACACACACAGCAAGAACCACACTCATAGCAACAACCGCTCACAGCAAGAACCACACTCATAGCAACAACCGCTCACAGCAAGAACCACACTCATAGCAACAACCGCTCACAGCAAGAACCACACTCATAGCAACAACCGCTCACAGCAAGAACCACACTCATAGCAACAACCGCTCACAGCAAGAACCACACTCATAGCAACAACCGCTCACAGCAAGAACCACACTCATAGCAACAACCGCTCACAGCAAGAACCACACTCATAGCAACAACCGCTCACAGCAAGAACCACACTCATAGCAACAACCGCTCACAGCAAGAGCCCGCTCAACAGCACTATCAAAGTCCTGCCTTGTTTCCTCCTTGTGGCCCCTCCTCGGTGTTATTCTCCGTCTTCACCACTCCCTAAAGTCAGAGTCCCCAATCAGCCACACTCACTGCAAGCGCTCACTGAACAGCGCTGCACTCTGCGCTGCAATCTCTCCTCGTAATCACACTCCTCGTTCAGCCACACTCACTGCAAGCGCTCACTGAACAGCGCTGCACTCAGCGCTGCAATCTCTCCTCGTAATCACACTCCTCGTTCAGCCACACTCACCGCAAGCGCTCACTGAACAGCGCTGCACTCTGCGCTGCAATCTCTCCTCGTAATCACACTCCTCGTTCAGCCACACTCACTGCAAGCGCTCACTGAACAGCGCTGCACTCTGCGCTGCAATCTCTCCTCGTAATCACACTCCTCGTTCAGCCACACTCACTGCAAGAGCCCGTTCAACAGCGCTGTCAAAGTCCTGCTTGGTCACCTCCTCGTGGTCCCTCCTCATTGTTCATCTCACATCCCATGCCGGCCACTCATTGCAATCACGCACTCCTACCAGCCACACTCACCGCAAGAGCTCGTTCAACTGCACTGTCAAAGTCCTGCTTAGTGACCTCCTCGTGGTCCCTCCTTATTGTTCATCTCACATCCCATGTCAGTCACTCATTGTAATCACAGCACTCACCGCAAGAGCCCGTTCAACAGCACTATCAAAGTCCTGCTTAGTGACCTCCTCGTGGTCCCTCCTTGCTGCCAGCAGCGCTGCCTCGTTCACCAGATTCGCCAAATCAGCCCTGGAATGGGGGGGGACGGGGAAGAAGGGGGGGGACGGGGAAGAAGGGGGGGACGGGAAGAAGGGGGGGGAACGGGGAAGAAGGGGGGGGACGGGGAAGAAGGGGGGGGACGGGGAAGAAGGGGGGGGACGGGGAAGAAGGGGGGGGACGGGGAAGAAGGGGGGAGGACGGGGAAGAAGGGGTGGGGACGGGGCAAGAAGGGGGGGGTTACAGCCTGGCCAGTGGAAGGAAGGGGGGGTACAGCATGACGTGAGGGGGTACAGCATGACAGTGAGGGGGTACAGCATGACAGTGAGGGGGTACAGCATGACAGTGAGGGGTACAGCATGACAGTGAGGGGGTACAGCATGACAGTGAGGGGGTACAGCATGACAGTGATGGGGTACAGCATGACAGTGAGGGGGTTACAGCATGACAGTGAGGGGGTACAGCATGACAGTGAGGGGGTACAGCATGACAGTGAGGGGGTACAGCATGACAGTGAGGGGGTACAGCATGACAGTGAGGGGGTACAGCATGACAGTGAGAGGGGTACAGCATGACAGTGAGGGGGTACAGCATGACAGTGAGGGGGTACAGCATGACAGTGAGGGGGTACAGCATGACAGTGAGGGGGTACAGCATGACAGTGAGGGGGTACAGCATGACAGTGAGGGGGTACAGCATGACAGTGAGGGGGTACAGCATGACAGTGAGGGGGTACAGCATGACAGTGAGGGGGTACAGCATGACAGTGAGGGGGTACAGCATGACAGTGAGGGGGTACAGCATGACAGTGAGGGGGTACAGCATGACAGTGAGGGGGTACAGCATGACAGTGAGGGGGTACAGCATGACAGTGAGGGGGTACAGCATGACAGTGAGGGGTACAGCATGACAGTGAGGGGGTACAGCATGACAGTGAGGGGGTACAGCATGACAGTGAGGGGTACAGCATGACAGTGAGGGGGTACAGCATGACAGTGAGGGGGGTACAGCATGACAGTGAGGGGGTACAGCAGGACAGTGAGGGGGTACAGCATGACAGTGAGGGGGTACAGCATGACAGTGAGGGGGTACAGCATGACAGTGAGGGGGTACAGCATGACAGTGAGGGGGTACAGCATGACAGTGAGGGGGTACAGCATGACAGTGAGGGGGTACAGCATGACAGTGAGGGGGTACAGCATGACAGTGAGGGGGTACAGCATGACAGTGAGGGGGTACAGCATGACAGTGAGGGGGTACAGCATGACAGTGAGGGGGTACAGCATGACAGTGAGGGGGTACAGCATGACAGTGAGGGGGTACAGCATGACAGTGAGGGGGTACAGCATGACAGTGAGGGGGTACAGCATGACAGTGAGGGGGTACAGCATGACAGTGAGGGGGTACAGCATGACAGTGAGGGGGTACAGCATGACAGTGAGGGGGTACAGCATGACAGTGAGGGGGTACAGCATGACAGTGAGGGGGTACAGCATGACAGTGAGGGGGTACAGCATGACAGTGAGGGGGTACAGCATGACAGTGAGGGGGTACAGCATGACAGTGAGGGGGTACAGCATGACAGTGAGGGGGTACAGCATGACAGTGAGGGGGTACAGCATGACAGTGAGGGGGTACAGCATGACAGTGAGGGGGTACAGCATGACAGTGAGGGGGTACAGCATGACAGTGAGGGGGTACAGCATGACAGTGAGGGGGTACAGCATGACAGTGGAGGGGGTACAGCATGACAGTGAGGGGGTACAGCATGACAGTGAGGGGGTACAGCATGACAGTGAGGGGGTACAGCATGACAGTGAGGGGGGGTACAGCATGACAGTGAGGGGGTACAGCATGACAGTGAGGGGGGTACAGCATGACAGTGAGGGGGTACAGCATGACAGTGAGGGGGTACAGCATGACAGTGAGGGGGGTACAGCATGACAGTGAGGGGGTACAGCATGACAGTGAGGGGGTACAGCATGACAGTGAGGGGGTACAGCATGACAGTGAGGGGGTACAAGCATGACAGTGAGGGGGGGTACAGGGGGGGCATGACAGTGAGGGGGTACAGCATGACAGTGAGGGGGTACAGCATGACGTGAGGGGGTACAGCATGACAGTGAGGGGGTACAGCATGACAGTGAGGGGGTACAGCATGACAGTGAGGGGGTACAGTACAGCATGACAGTGAGGGGGTACAGGCATGACAGTGAGGGGGTACAGCATGACAGTGAGGGGGTACAGCATGACAGTGAGGGGTACAGCATGACAGTGAGGGGGTACAGCATGACAGTGAGGGGTACAGCATGACAGTGAGGGGTACAGCATGACAGTGAGGGGTACAGCATGACAGTGAGGGGTACAGCATGACAGTGAGGGGGTACAGCATGACAGTGAGGGGGTACAGCATGACAGTGAGGGGGTACAGCATGACAGTGAGGGGGTACAGCATGACAGTGAGGGGGTACAGCATGCATGACAGTGAGGGGGTACAGCTGACAGTGAGGGGTACAGCATGACAGTGAGGGGGTACAGCATGACAGTGAGGGAGGTACAGCATGACAGTGAGGGTACAGCATGACAGTGAGGGGTACAGCATGACAGTGAGGGGGTACAGCATGAACAGTGAGGGGGGTACAGCATGACAGTGAGGGGTACAGCATGACAGTGAGGGGGTACAGCATGACAGTGAGGGGGTACAGCATGACAGTGAGGGGGTACAGCATGACAGTGAGGGGGTACAGCATGACAGTGAGGGGGTACAGCATGACAGTGAGGGGTTACAGCATGACAGTGAGGGGGGTACAGCATGACAGTGAGGGGGTACAGCATGACAGTGAGGGGGTAGCATGACAGTGAGGGGGTACAGCATGACAGTGAGGGGGTACAGCATGACAGTGAGGGGGTACAGCATGACAGTGAGGGGGTACAGCATGACAGTGAGGGGGTACAGCATGACAGTGAGGGGGTACAGCATGACAGTGAGGGGGTACAGCATGACAGTGAGGGGGTACAGCATGACAGTGAGGGGGTACAGCATGACAGTGAGGGGGTACAGCATGACAGTGAGGGGGTACAGCATGACAGTGAGGGGTACAGCATGACAGTGAGGGGGTACAGCATGACAGTGAGGGGTACAGCATGACAGTGAGGGGTACAGCATGACAGTGAGGGGGTACAGCATGACAGTGAGGGGGTACAGCATGACAGTGAGGGGGTACAGCATGACAGTGAGGGTACCTGAGGGGTACAGCATGACAGTGAGGGGGTACAGCATGACAGTGAGGGGGTACAGCATGACAGTGAGGGGTTAGTACAGCCATAAGAACACCACATCTCCTCGTGGTCCCGGGAGGGAAATTTGTTGCAGCGTATGTTTTTTGAGAATTCTCAAAAAACATACGCTGCAACAAATTTCCCTCCTACAGCATGACAGTGAGGGGGTAAAGAACAGCACATCTTCTCGTGGTCCCTCCTCCTTGCTGCTAGCCACATTGCTTTGTGCACCAGATTTGCCAAAACAACTTAGCAATGAAGGGAAGGCAAGGAGGCCGGATGTGTCAGGGTGCTGCATGGCAGTGGGGCAGTGAGATAAACGGATGTTATAATCACTTTTGAAAAGTCTCAAAACTAATCTCTTGATGTTCTCTCCTTGCTGTCTCGTTCACCGAATTTGCCCAAGGGGTTGATGAGGGGGCCATATCATCTCAACCATCTAAACACACGCATGCACGCACGCACGCACACACACACTCACTCACTCACCCAGTGAATCCGCTTGTGGAAACAGCAATCTCCTGAATGTCCACATCGGTGCTCAGAGGTAGCTCTTTCTGCTCCACATCTCAACCCATCCCAACCCCTCCCAACCCATGCACATACCCCGTAAATCCGCTGGTGGCGACAGCGATTTCCTGAATGTCCACATCGGTGCTCAGAGGTAGCTCCTTGTGCTCCACATGCACCGTCAGTATGGCCTCCCTCCCCTTGCGATCCGGAGGCTCCACCTGAGAGTGGGAGTGTGGGTTTGGAAGAAGATATGTGGCTGTGGTGTGAGTCTGTGAGATGGGATGGCATGTTGCTGCATCAGCTAGTGGCAGCTCCTTGTGCTCCACATGCACCGTCAGTATGGCCTCCCTCCCCTTGCGATCAGGAGGCTCCACCTGAGAGGGTGAGTATGTGTGTGTGTGTGTGGTGGTGGTGCGGAGGTGGAGGAGAGGGTACACATATGGAAGAAGGGATGGGAAGCAGAGATCGGAAGAAGAAGAAGAGATCGGTCACATGGGGTTGTGGCAGCTCTTTCTGCTCCACATGCACTGTCAGTATGGCATCAAGACCCATCAAGCCCCATTACCACACACACAGAACAGCACGCCAAACAGCTGTTTGATGCTATGCTACCACACTGAACGAATCTGCACACACACTACACCACCCCCCACCGTTCCTCACCGCTACAATCCGGTCGAACCGCCCTGGGCGGCGCAGGGCGGGGTCGATGACGTCTGCCCTGTTGGTGGCTGCGAGGACAATGACTGCAGTGCTGCTGTCAAACCCGTCCATCTCCTGTGGTGACAGATGGAAGAGCGCACAACATGGGTGTAAAGCACGCAAGCAAGCACAGTAGTGTGAGGCGCCTCAAAAGAGCGCACAACATGGGTGTAAAGCACGCAAGCAAGCACAGTAGTGTGAGGCGCCTCAAAAGAGCGCACAACATGGGTGTAAAGCAAGCAAGCAAGCACAGTAGTGTGAGCACGCACGCGTGATTTGAGGCGCCTCAAAAGAGCGCACAACATGGGTGTAAAGCACGCGTGTTTTGAGGCGCCTCAAAAGAGCGCACAACATGGGTGTAAAGCACGCGTGTTTTGAGGCGCCTCAAAAGAGCGCACAACATGGGTGTAAAGCACGCGTGTTTTGAGGCGCCTCAAAAGAGCGCACAACATGGGTGTAAAGCACGCGTGTTTTGAGGCGCCTCAAAAGAGCGCACAACATGGGTGTAAAGCACGCGTGTTTTGAGGCGCCTCAAAAGAGCGCACAACATGGGTGTAAAGCACGCGTGTTTTGAGGCGCCTCAAAAGAGCGCACAACATGGGTGTAAAGCACGCGTGTTTTGAGGCGCCTCAAAAGAGCGCACAACATGGGTGTAAAGCACGCGTGTTTTGAGGCGCCTCAAAAGAGCGCACGACATGGGTGTAAAGCACGCGTGTTTTGAGGCGCCTCAAAAGAGCGCACAACATGGGTGTAAAGCACGCGTGTTTTGAGGCGCCTCAAAAGAGCGCACAACATGGGTGTAAAGCACGCGTGTTTTGAGGCGCCTCAAAAGAGCGCACGACATGGGTGTAAAGCACGCGTGTTTTGAGGCGCCTCAAAAGAGCGCACGACATGGGTGTAAAGCACGCGTGTTTTGAGGCGCCTCAAAAGAGCGCACGACATGGGTGTAAAGCACGCGTGTTTTGAGGCGCCTCAAAAGAGCGCACGACATGGGTGTAAAGCACGCGTGTTTTGAGGCGCCTCAAAAGAGCGCACGACATGGGTGTAAAGCACGCGTGTTTTGAGGCGCCTCAAAAGAGCGCACGACATGGGTGTAAAGCACGCGTGCACGGTAGTGTGAGGACAATCACGCAGGGCAGAGTCAATGGCGTCTGCCTCGTTGGTAGTTGCAAGGACAATCACCGCTGTACTGTAGTGGAGGATACAAGGTTGCATTGAAAGCAGAAGAGGCACATACATAGGTACATAGGTGTCACTGGCTCACAAGCACGCTCTGTACATGGATGTATATGAGCAAATACAGACCAACCTACCCACCCCCTGACTCACCCACTCACCGTGAGCAGTTGGTTCAGGGTCTCCTCCCTCTTGTCATTACCCACACTGCGCATGCGCCCGTGCAATCACCCGCTCAAGCACACACAAACACACACTCCTACTCTTCCAACAACTCACAAACCCCCCCCACTCACAGTGAGCAGCTGGTTCAGGGTCTGCTCCCTCTCGTCGTTTCCCACACTGCGCATGCGCCCATCCCGCACCTTGGCCACTGCATCGATCTGCCAAAGGGAAGAGAGGGAAGAGAGAGGGAAGAGAGAGGGAGAGATTGCACACAGGAGAAGAGATGGGAAAGAGCACGAATCAAATCACTAGCTTGCTGGCATCAATACATCGCACATTGCGCATGCGCCCATCCCGCACCTTGGCCACTGCATCAATCTGTCGAGGGAGAGACAGAGGGGATGGAACGAGGTGAACGAGGTGACTTTTCAGTCGACTCAAAAGTCACCTCGAGACAGAGGGGATGGAACGAGGTGAACGAGGTGACTTTTCAGTCGACTCAAAAGTCACCTCGAGACAGAGGGGATGGAACGAGGTGAACGAGGTGACTTTTCAGTCGACTCAAAAGTCACCTCGAGACAGAGGGGATGGAACGAGGTGAACGAGGTGACTTTTCAGTAGACTCAAAAGTCACCTCGAGACAGAGGGGATGGAACGAGGGAGAAGGTGACTTGACCAGTTGTGTGTGTGTTTTGGGCATAAAACAACTCAAAAAAACCACACACACACAACTGGTCATGACTCATAACCTTGGACGGTTGCAGTTGGACTTATGAGTCGGTTCAAGTGCTGCTCGCACAAATAAAGGACTCCCATACGAGCTCGCCTCATCACTGGACACGACAAAGGGCGAGTCCTTCATGATTCGTGCGAACAGCTTTCTATTCAACTCACAAGACATTTGGGTCACTGGTCATGAAGAAGAGCTGCAGCGTGAGGGATCGCTGCAGCTCTTCTTCATGACCAGTGACCCGTGGGACTTCAACTCACAAGACATTTTTCTTTCGAGGCGTAACCTGGTCCTGCCATACACTCACCTCATCAATCAACAAGACGGGGGGCGAGCCCTTCTATATGCGTGCAAACAGCTCTGAAGTCTACTCAAAAGTCCTCTGGCCCGGTCACTATCACTCTCTCACTATAAGCAGAACCCGTTACAAGCTCACCTCATCAATAAACACGATAGACGGCGAGTCCTTCTTTGCCTGCGCGAACAGCTCTCTCACTCGCGACGCACCCAGGCCCACATACAGCTCCACAAACTCGCTACCGCTGGCAGCTTATAAAGGGTACGTCTGCCTCCCCAGCCACTGCCTTGGCCAGCATCGTCTTTCCCGTGCCTGGCGGCCCAACCTGAAAGGCAGGCTCGGCAAACAGGGGAAAAAGGCCAGAGGAGGTTTAGCTGAGGAAACTTCTGCGTTCGCTAATTTGGTTACGACTTAGATTGGGCTCCTAAGAAGCCATAACGATGAGTAGGACTCACTCGAAAGCATCAAATTTGAGACCACGCCACTGAAGGTGGAAAAGCATACAAGCAAGCAACATTGTGTGAGGGAACCATGAGCCAGCAGGCAGCACAGCACACGCCCTCACCAGCAGCACAGCACACGCCCTCACCAGCAGCACAGCACACGCCCTCACCAGCAGCACTCCTCTGGGAGGTCTGGCCCCCAGTCGAGTGAAACGCTCCGGCGTGCGGAGATACTCCTGGGGTGGTGAGGCGGGGCGGGGCGGGGAGAAGCAAAAAAGGAGATGAAGCAGAAACCAAAAGAACCGGATTTTATTTAGTAAAGCCTAGGCGTGCTAAGGTGCCCCTGGGGTGGCGAAAGGAGGAGAGAGAGAGGCAAGAATGAAATAGATGAAGAAGAAACCAGATAGGGGAGATAAAGTGCTTAATCAGTCAAGCTGACTTTGAGTCGACTCAAAAGTCACCAGATAGGGGAGATAAAGTGTTTAATCAGTCAAGCTTCGGCGGCACAAAGGTCCTCCTCGGATTTCGAAGCAAGGATGAGAGAAGAAAGCTGGACAATGAGTCACCAGGGGAGATAAAGTAGGGGAAAAGGAGACCCTCCTTCACACACTCGCCCCACCCCTTCGTCCCACCACTTACCAAGATCTCCTCCAATTCCTCTTTCGCCTCATCCACCCCCATATAGCCCACACCCTCCCTCCTCTCCCCTCCCCTCCCCTCCCCTCCCCTCCCCTCCCCTCCCCTCCCCTCCCCTCCCCTCCCCTCCCCTCCCTTCCCCTCCCCCTCCCCCTTCACCAACACTCGGCCCACTTACCACGATCTCCTCTAGCTCCTCTTTCGCCTCATCCACCCCTGCCACGTCAGCAAACAGCACTGGCGGCGACTTGCCCTTCTGACTGCGTGCCTTACCCCCAAACTTTGGACATGCCACGTGGATGAAAGGATGGACAGAGTTTGAATGGCATGCCTCATGGAAGGATGGAGAAAAAATATGAATTGCCATGCCACGTGGAGAAATGGATGGGCAGAGTTGGGACGGACAGAGTTGGGACGGACAGAGTTGGGACGGACATCAGATGGGAGGATGGGTGGATGAGTGAAAGCAAACGATACGGCATTAACGCACTTATAACAGCCAGCAGCAGAGTGGAGTGGCGTGCATCAAGCACCCTTTTAAGAAAGGCTTTTGCGTAAACTATTTCTTTTTTTCATCACACGCGGATTATATGTGGAGTGGAGAGCCAGCAGCAGAGTGGAATGGAGTAGCGTGCTGCGTGCATCAAATGCCCCCTTAAGAAAATTGTCTCAGCAAACGCACATTATATGTGGAGAGACAGGGCCCCAGCAGCAGAGTGGAGTGGAGTCGAGTCGAGCGGTGTGCATCGAATGCCCCCATGCGGATTCCACCACCTGTCAATCGCCCCCTCGCAACTAAACTCACCTCATACGCTGATCCCTTCACTAACCTGTGCGCGTGCGTGTGATGAGTCGCTTTTTGAGTCGACTCAAAAATCGCCCCCTCGCGACTTAACTAACCTCGTACGCGAATCCCTTCACTAACCTGTGCGCGTGTGATGAGTCGCTTTTTGAGTCGACTCAAAAATCGCCCCCTCGCGACTTAACTCACCTCATACGCGAATCCCTTCACTAACCTGTGGGAGCTTCATTTGCAAGCGCGAGAGCACGACCGCTGCTATGCCTGCGTACAGGAGAGTGGACTGGGAAGGATAGTGCAGGGACGCAGATGCGAGGGCATGGCAAGGAGGGCATGGAAGGAGGGCATGGCAAGGAGGGCATGGCAAGGAGGGCATGGCAACGGGAAAGATAAGAAAAATAAAGGAGTGAGACTGAAAATCATCACCACACACACACTTACCACACACACACACACACACACACACACTCTCACCACACCACCCTCTCTGCACACGTCCCCACTCCACACACACTCTCTCACATGGCTGCACTGCCCTCAGACGTCCCCGCTCCACACACACGAATTCCACCCCCACTCGTATATTCTCACTACACTTACCCCTCTCTCCCCGTTTCCCCCTTTCTCCCCCCTTTCCCCTCTCTCCCCGTTTCCCCTTTTCTCCCCCCTTTCCCCTCTCTCCCCGTTTCCCCCTTTCTCTCCCCTTTCCCCCCTCTCTCCCAGTTTCCCCCTTCTCCCCCCTTTCCCCTCTCTCCCCGTTTCCCCCTTTCTCCCCCCTTTCCCCTCTCTCCCCGTTTCCCCCTTTCTCCCCCCTTTCCCCTCTCTCCCCGTTTCCCCCTTTCTCCCCCCTTTCCCCTCTCTCCCCGTTTCCCCCTTTCTCCCCCCTTTCCCCTCTCTCCCCGTTCCCCCTTTCTCCCCCCTTTCCCCCCCTTTCCCCCTCTCTCCCCGTTCCCCCTTTCTCCCCCTTTCCCCTCTCTCCCCGTTTCCCCCTTTCTCCCCCCTTTCCCCTCTCTCCCCGTTTCCCCTTTTCTCCCCCCTTTCCCCTCTCTCTCCCGTTTCCCCCTTTCTCCCCCCTTTCCCCCCTCTCTCCCAGTTTCCCCTTCTCCCCCCTTTCCCCTCTCTCCCCGTTTCCCCCC
>CANXME010000852.1:0-69191 GCA_948144175.1 Closterium sp. NIES-65
GAGTGGTGCGGCAGAGCAGGTGAGTGGTGCAGCAGAGCAGGTGAGTGGTGCAGCAGAGCAGGTGAGTGGTGCGGCAGAGCAGGTGAGTGGTGCGGCAGAGCAGGTGAGTGGTGCAGCAGAGCAGGTGAGTGGTGCAGCAGAGCAGGTGAGTGGTGCAGCAGAGCAGGTGAGTGTGTGCAGCAGAGCAGGTGAGTGGTGCAGCAGAGCAGATGAGTGGTGCAGCAGAGCAGGTGAGTGGTGCAGCAGAGCAGGTGAGTGGTGCAGCAGAGCAGGTGAGTGGTGCAGCAGAGCAGGTGAGTGGTGCAGCAGAGCAGGTGAGTGGTGCAGCAGAGCAGGTGAGTGGTGCAGCAGAGCAGGTGAGTGGTGCGGCAGAGCAGGTGAGTGGTGCAGCAGAGCAGGTGAGTGGTGCACAGAGCAGGTGAGTGGTGCGGCAGAGCAGGTGAGTGGTGCGGCAGAGCAGGTGAGTGGTGCAGCAGAGCAGGTGAGAGGAGACGCCGAGCAGCGAGATGGTGCGGCAGAGCAGGTGAGTGGTGCAGCAGAGCAGGTGAGTGGTGCAGGCAGAGCAGGTGAGTGGTGCGGCAGAGCAGAGTGAGTGGTGCGGCAGAGCAGGTGAGTGGTGCGGCAGAGCAGGTGAGTGGTGCGGCAGAGCAGGTGAGTGGTGCGGCAGAGCAGGTGAGTGGTGCAGCAGAGCAGGTGAGTGGTGCAGCAGAGCAGGTGAGTGGTGCAGCAGAGCAGGTGAGTGGTGCAGGCAGAGAAGGTGAGTGGTGCAGCAGAGCAGGTGAGTGGTGCAGCAGAGCAGGTGAGTGGTGCAGCAGAGCAGGTGAGTGGTGCAGCAGAGCAGGTGAGTGGTGCAGCAGAGCAGGTGAGTGGTGCAGCAGAGCAGGTGAGTGGTGCAGCAGAGCAGGTGAGTGGTGCAGCAGAGCAGGTGAGTGGTGCAGCAGAGCAGGTGAGTGGTGCAGCAGAGCAGTGTGAGTGGTGCAGCAGAGCAGGTGAGTGGTGCAGCAGAGCAGGTGAGTGGTGCGGCAGAGCAGGTGATGTGGTGCGGGGCAGAGCAGAGCAGTGAGTGGTGCAGCAGAGCAGGTGAGTGGTGCAGCAGAGCAGGTGAGTGGTTGCAGCAGAGCAGGTGAGTGGTGCGGCAGAGCAGGTGAGTGGTGCGGCAGAGCAGGTGAGTGGTGCGCAGCAGAGCAGGTGAGTGGTGCGGCAGAGCAGGTGAGTGGTGCAGCAGAGCAGGTGAGTGGTGCAGCAGAGCAGGTGAGTGGTGCGGCAGCAGAGCAGGTGAGTGGTGCGGCAGAGCAGGTGAGTGGTGCGGCAGAGCAGGTGAGTGGTGCGGCAGAGCAGGTGAGTGGTGCGGCAGAGCAGGTGAGTGGTGCGCAGAGCAGGTGAGTGGTGCGGCAGAGCAGGTGAGTGGTGCGGCAGAGCAGGTGAGTGGTGCGGCAGAGCAGGGTGAGTGGTGCAGCAGAGCAGGTGAGTGGTGCGGCAGAGCAGGTGAGTGGTGCGGCAGAGCAGGTGAGTGGTGCGGCAGAGCAGGTGAGTGGTGGCGGCAGAGCAGGTGAGTGGTGCAGCAGAGCAGGTGAGTGGTGCGGCAGAGCAGGTGAGTGGTGCGGCGAGCCGTGAGTGGTGGTGCAGAGCAGGTGAGTGGTGCGGCAGAGCAGGTGAGTGGTGCGGCAGAGCAGGTATGCGGTGCCGAAGATTAGGTGAGTGGTGCGGCAGAGCAGGTGAGTGGTGCGCAGAGCAGGTGAGTGGTGCAGCAGAGCAGGTGAGTGGTGCAGCAGGCAGGGAGTGTACGCAGAGCAGGTGAGTGGTGCGGCAGAGCAGGTGAGTGGTGCGGCAGAGCAGGTGATGTGGTGCGGCAGAGCAGGTGAGTGGTTGCAGCAGAGCAGGTGAGTGGTGCGGCAGAGCAGGTGAGTGGTGCGGCAGAGCAGGTGAGTGGTGCGAGCAGAGCAGGTGAGTGGTGCGGCAGAGCAGGTGAGCTGGTGCCGCAGAGCAGGTGAGTGGTGCGGCAGAGCAGGTTGAGTGGTGCGCAGAGCAGGTGAGTGGTGCGGCAGGCAGAGGTGGAGTGGTGCGGCAGAGCAGGTGAGTGGTGCGCAGAGCAGGTGAGTGGTGCGGCAGAGCAGGTGAGTGGTGCAAGCAGAGCAGGTGAGTGGGCGGCAGAGCAGGTTGAGTGGTGCGGCAGAGCAGGTGAGTGGTGCGGCAGAGCAGGTGAGTGGTGCAGCCAGAGCAGGTGAGTGGTGCAGCAGAGCAGGTGAGTGGTGCAGGCAGAGCAGGTGAGTGGTGCAGCAGAGCAGGTGAGTGGTGCAGCAGAGCAGGTGAGTGGTGCAGCAGAGCAGGTGAGTGGTGCAGCAGAGCAGGTGAGTGGTGCAGCAGAGCAGGTGAGTGGTGCAGCAGAGCAGGTGAGTGGTGCAGCAGAGCAGGTGAGTGGTTGCGGCAGAGCAGGTGAGTGGTGCGGCAGAGCAGGTGAGTGGTGCGGCAGAGCAGGTGAGTGGTGCAGCAGAGCAGGTGAGTGTGCAGCAGAGCAGGTGAGTGGTGCAGCAGAGCAGGTGAGTGGTGCAGGCAGAGCAGGTGAGTGGTGCAGCAGAGCAGGTGAGTGGTGCGGCAGAGCAGGTGAGTGGTGCAGCCAGAGCAGGTGAGTGGTGCAGCAGAGCAGGTGAGTGGTGCAGCAGAGCAGGTGAGTGGTGCAGCAGAGCAGGTGAGTGGTGCAGCAGAGCAGGTGAGTGGTGCAGCAGAGCAGGTGAGTGGTGCAGCAGAGCAGGTGAGTGGTGCAGCAGAGCAGGTGAGTGGTGCAGCAGAGCAGGTGAGTGGTGCAGCAGAGCAGGTGAGTGGTGCAGCAGAGCAGGTGAGTGGTGCGGCAGAGCAGGTGAGTGGTGCAGCAGAGCAGGTGAGTGGTGCAGCAGAGCAGGTGAGTGGTGCAGCAGAGCAGGTGAGTGGTGCAGCAGAGCAGGTGAGTGGTGCAGCAAGAGCAGGTGAGTGGTGCAGCAGAGCAGGTGAGTGGTGCGCAGAGCAGGTGAGTGGTGCAGCAGAGCAGGTGAGTGGTGCAGGCAGAGCAGGTGAGTGGTGCAGCAGAGCAGGTGAGTGGTGCGGCAGAGCAGGTGAGTGGTGCGGCAGAGCAGGTGAGTGGTGCGGCAGAGCAGGTGAGTGGTGCAGGCAGAGCAGGTGAGTGGTGCGGCAGAGCAGGTGAGTGGTGCAGCAGAGCAGGTGAGTGGTGCAGCAGAGCAGGTGAGTGGTGCAGGCAGAGCAGGTGAGTGGTGCAGCAGAGCAGGTGAGTGGTGCAGCAGAGCAGGTGAGTGGTGCAGCAGAGCAGGTGAGTGGTGCAGCAGAGCAGGTGAGTGGTGCAGCAGAGCAGGTGAGTGGTGCGGCAGAGGCAGGTGAGTGGTGCGGCAGAGCAGGTGAGTGGTGCAGCAGAGCAGGTGAGTGGTGCAGCAGAGCAGGTGAGTGGTGCAGCAGAGCAGGTGAGTGGTGCGGCAGAGACGAGTGAGTGGTGCAGGCAGAGCAGGTGAGTGGTGCAGCAGAGCAGGTGAGTGGTGCAGCAGAGCAGGTGAGTGGTGCAGCAGAGCAGGTGAGTGGTGCGCGCCAGAGGGGAGGTGAGTGGTGCGGCAGAGCAGGTGGGTGCAGCAGAGCAGGTGAGTGGTGCAGCAGAGCAGGTGAGTGGTGCAGCAGAGCAGGTGAGTGGTGCAGCAGAGCAGGTGAGTGGTGCAGCAGAGCAGGTGAGTGGTGCAGCAGAGCAGGTGAGTGGTGCAGCAGAGCAGGTGAGTGGTGCGGCAGAGCAGGTGAGTGGTGCAGCAGAGCAGGTGAGTGGTGCAGCAGAGCAGGTGAGTGGTGCGGCAGAGCAGGTGAGTGGTGCGGCAGAGCAGGTGAGTGGTGCAGCAGAGCAGGTGAGTGGTGCAGCAGAGCAGGTGAGTGGTGCAGCAGAGCAGGTGAGTGGTGCAGCAGAGCAGGTGAGTGGTGCGGCAGCAGAGCAGGTGAGTGGTGCAGCAGAGCAGGTGAGTGGTGCGGCAGAGCAGGTGAGTGGTGCAGCAGAGCAGTGAGTGGTGCAGCAGAGCAGGGTGAGTGGTGCAGGCAGAGCAGGTGAGTGGTGCGGCAGAGCAGGTGAGTGGTGCGGCAGAGCAGGTGAGTGGTGCGGCCAGAGCAGGTGAGTGGTGCGGCAGAGCAGGTGAGTGGTGCGGCAGAGCAGGTGAGTGGTGCAGCAGAGCAGGTGAGTGGTGCAGCAGAGCAGGTGAGTGGTGCAGCAGAGCAGGTGAGTGGTGCAGCAGAGCAGGTGAGTGGTGCGGCAGAGCAGGTGAGTGGTGCAGCAGAGCAGGTGAGTGGTGCAGGCAGAGCAGGTGAGTGGTGCAGCAGAGCAGGTGAGTGGTGCAGGCAGAGCAGGTGAGTGGTGCGGCAAGAGCAGGTGAGTGGTGCGGCAGAGCAGGTGAGTGGTGCAGGCAGAGCAGGTGAGTGGTGCAGCAGAGCAGGTGAGTGGTGCAGCAGAGCAGGTGAGTGGTGCAGGCAGAGCAGGTGAGTGGTGCAGCAGAGCAGGTGAGTGGTGCAGCAGAGCAGGTGAGTGGTGCAGCAGAGCAGGTGAGTGGTGCAGGCAGAGCAGGTGAGTGGTGCAGCAGAGCAGGTGAGTGGTGCGGCAGAGCAGGTGAGTGGTGCAGCAGAGCAGGTGAGTGGTGCAGCAGAGCAGGTGAGTGGTGCAGCAGAGCAGGTGAGTGGTGCGGCAGAGCAGGTGAGTGGTGCGGCAGAGCAGGTGAGTGGTGCGGCAGAGCAGGTGAGTGGTGCGGCAGAGCAGGTGAGTGGTGCAGCAGAGCAGGTGAGTGGTGCGGCAGAGCAGGGTGAGTGGTGCGGCAGAGCAGGTGAGTGGTGCGGCAGAGCAGGTGAGTGGTGCGGCAGAGCAGGTGAGTGGTGCGGCAGAGCAGGTGAGTGGGTGCGAGCAGAGCAGGTGAGTGGTGCGGCAGCAGAGCAGGTGAGTGGTGCAGAAGAGCAGGTGAGTGGTGCAGCAGAGCAGTGAGTGGTGCAGCAGAGCAGGTGAGTGGTGCAGCAGAGCAGGTGAGTGGTGCGGCAGAGCAGGTGAGTGGTGCAGCAGAGCAGGTGAGTGGTGCAGCAGAGCAGGTGAGTGGTGCAGCAGAGCAGGTGAGTGGTGCGGCAGAGCAGGTGAGTGGTGGAGCAGAGCAGGTGAGTGGTGCAGCAGAGCAGGTGAGTGGTGCAGCAGAGCAGGTGAGTGGTGCAGCAGAGCAGGTGAGTGGTGCAGCAGAGCAGGTGAGTGGTGCAGCAGAGCAGGTGAGTGGTGCGGCAGAGCAGGTGAGTGGTGCGGCCAGCAGCAGAGTGAGTGGCGGCAGAGCAGGGAGTGAGTGGGCAACAGAGCAGGTGAGTGGTGCGGCAGAGAGCAGGTGAGTGGTGCGGCAGAGCAGGTGAGTGGTGCAGCAGAGCAGGTGAGTGGTGCAGCAGAGCAGGTGAGTGGTGCGGCAGAGCAGGTGAGTGGGCGGCAGAGCAGGTGAGTGGTGCAGCAGAGCAGGTGAGTGGTGCAGCAGAGCAGGTGAGTGGTGCAGCAGAGCAGGTGAGTGGTGCAGCAGAGCAGGTGAGTGGTGCAGCAGAGCAGGTGAGTGGTGCAGCAGAGCAGGTGAGTGGTGCAGCAGAGCAGGTGAGTGGTGCAGCAGAGCAGGTGAGTGGTGCAGCCAGAGCAGGTGAGTGGTGCAGCAGAGCAGGTGAGTGGTGCAGCAGAGCAGGTGAGTGTGCAGCAGAGCAGGTGAGTGGTGCAGCAGAGCAGGTGAGTGGTGCAGGCAGAGCAGGTGAGTGGTGCGGCAGAGCAGGTGAGTGGTGCGGCAGAGCAGCGTGAGTGTGCGCAGTAGCAGGTGAGTGGTGCAGCAGAGCAGGTGAGTTGGGCGGCAGAGCAGGTGAGTGGTGCAGCAGAGCAGGTGGTGGTTGCGCAGAGCAGGTGAGTGGTGCAGCAGAGCAGGTGAGTGTGCAGCAGAGCAGGTGAGTGGTGCAGCAGAGCAGGTGAGTGGTGCAGCAGAGCAGGTGAGTGGTGCAGCAGAGCAGGTGAGTGGTGCAGCAGAGCAGGTGAGTGGTGCCAGCAGAGCAGGTGAGTGGTGCGGCAGAGCAGGTGAGTGGTGCGGCAGAGCAGGTGAGTGGTGCAGCAGAGCAGGTGCGTGGTGCAGGCCGAGCAGGTGAGTGGTGCGGCAAGCAGGTGAGTGGTGCGCAGAGCAGGTGAGTAGGTGCAGCAGAGCAGGTGAGTGGTGCGGCAGAGCAGGTGAGTGGTGCAGCCAGAGCAGGTGAGTGGTGCGGCAGAGCAGGTGAGTGGTGCAGCAGAGCAGGTGAGTGGTGCGCAGAGCAGGTGAGTGGTGGCAGGCAGAGCAGGTGAGTGGTGCAGCAGAGCAGGTGAGTGGTGCGGCAGAGCAGGTGATAGGTGCTGCAGAGCAGGTGAGTGGTGCGGCAGAGCAGGTGAGTGGTGCGGCAGAGCAGGTTGAGTGGTGCAGCAGAGCAGGTGAGTGGTGCAGCAGAGCAGGTGAGTGGTGCAGCAGAGAAGGTGAGTGGTGCAGCAGAGCAGGTGAGTGGTGCGCGCAGAGCAGGTGAAGTGGTGCAGCAGAGCAGGTGAGTGGTGCAGCAGAGCAGGTGAGTGGTGCAGCAGAGCAGGTGAGTGGTGCAGCAGAGCAGGTGAGTGGTGCGGCAGAGCAGGTGAGTGGTGCGGCAGAGCAGGTGAGTGGTGCGGCAGAGCAGGTGATTGGTGCAGGCAGAGCAGGTGAGTGGTGCGGCAGAGCAGGTGAGTGGTGCAGCAGAGCAGGTGAGTGGTGCGGCAGAGCAGGTGAGTGGTTGCAGCAGAGCAGGTGAGTGGTGCAGCAGAGCAGGTGAGTGGTGCAGCAGAGCAGGTGAGTGGTGCAGAGAGCAGGAGTGGTGCAGCAGAGCAGGTGAGTGGTGCAGCAGAGCAGGGTGAGTGGTGCAGCAGAGCAGGTGAGTGGTGCGGCAGAAGCAGGTGAGTGGTGCGGCAGAGCAGGTGAGTGGTGCGGCCAGAGCAGGTGAGTGGTGCGGCAGAGCAGGTGAGTGGTGCGGCAGAGCAGGTGGAGTGGTGCGGCAGAGCAGGTGAGTGGTGCGGCAGAGCAGGTGAGTGGTGCGGCAGAGCAGGTGAGTGGTGCGGCAGAGCAGGTGAGTGGTGCGGCAGAGCAGGTGAGTGGTGCGGCAGAGCAGGTGAGTGGTGCGGCAGAGCAGGTGAGTGGTGCGGCATGACAGGTCGGTCGTGCAGAACTGCAGGTGAGTGGTGCGGCAGAGCAGGTGAGTGGTGCGGCAAGAGCAGGTGAGTGGTGCGGCAGAGCAGGTGAGTGGTGCGGCACTGAGCAGGTGAGTGGTGCGGCAGAGCAGGTGATTGGTGCGGCAGAGCAGGTGAGTGGTGCGCAGAGCAGGTGAGTGTGCGGCAGAGCAGGTGAGTGGTGCGGCATTGCAGGTCGGTGCTGCGACAGAGCAGGTGAGTGGTGCGGCAGAGCAGGTGAGTGGTGCGGCAGAGCAGGTGAGTGGTGCGGCAGAGCAGGTGAGTGGTGCGGCAGAGCAGGTGAGTGGTGCCGGCAGAGCAGGTGAGTGGTGCGGCAAGAGCAGGTGAGTGGTGCGGCATGAGCAGGTGAGTGGTGCGGCAGAGCAGGTGAGTGGTGCAGGCAGAGCAGGTGAGTGGTGCGGCAGAGCAGGTTGAGTGGTGCGGCAGAGCAGGTGTAGTGGTGCGGCAGAGCAGGTGAGTGGTGCGGCAGAGCAGGTGAGTGGTGCGGCCAGAGCAGGTGAGTGGTGCGGCAGAGCAGGTGAGTGGTGCAGCAGAGCAGGTGAGTGGTGCGGCAGAGCAGGTGAGTGTGCTGCAGCAGAGCAGGTGAGTGGTGCAGCAGAGCAGCGTGAGTGGTGCGGCAGAAGCAGATGAGTGGTGCGGGCAGAGCAGGTGAGTGGTGCAGCAGAGCAGGTGAGTGGTGCAGCAGAGCAGGTGAGTGGTGCAGCAGAGCAGGTGAGTGGTGCAGCAGAGCAGGTGAGTGGTGCGGCAGAGCAGGTGAGTGGTGCGGCAGAGCAGGTGAGTGGTGCAGAAGAGCAGGTGAGTGGTGCAGCAGAGCAGGTGAGTGGTGCAGCAGAGCAGGTGAGTGGTGCAGCAGAGCAGGTGAGTGGTGCGGCAGAGCAGGTGAGTGGTGCAGCAGAGCAGGTGAGTGGTGCAGCAGAGCAGGTGAGTGGTGCAGCAGAGCAGGTGAGTGGTGCGACAGAGCAGGTGAGTGGTGCAGCAGAGCAGGTGAGTGGTGCAGCAGAGCAGGTGAGTGGTGCAGCAGAGCAGGTGAGTGGTGCAGCAGAGCAGGTGAGTGGTGCAGCAGAGCAGGTGAGTGGTGCAGCAGAGCAGGTGAGTGGTGCGGCAGAGCAGGTGAGTGGTGCGGCAGAGCAGGTGAGTGGTGCGGCAGAGCAGGTGAGTGGTGCAACAGAGCAGGTGAGTGGTGCGGCAGAGCAGGTGAGTGGTGCGGCAGAGCAGGTGAGGGGTGCAGCAGAGCAGGTGAGTGGTGCAGCAGAGCAGGTGAGTGGTGCGGCAGGAGCAGGTGAGTGGTGCGGCAGAGCAGGTGAGTGGTGCAGCAGAGCAGGTGAGTGGTGCAGCAGAGCAGGTCAGTGGTGCAGCAGAGCAGGTGAGTGGTGCAGCAGAGCAGGTGAGTGGTGCAGCAGAGCAGGTGAGTGGTGCAGCAGAGCAGGTGAGTGGTGCAGCAGAGCAGGTGAGTGGTGCAGCAGAGCAGGTGAGTGGTGCAGCAGAGCAGGTGAGTGGTGCGGCAGAGCAGGTGAGTGGTTGCCGCAGAGCAGGTGAGTGGTGCAGCAGAGCAGGTGAGTGGTGCAGCAGAGCAGGTGAGTGGGCGGCAGAGCAGGTGAGGGTGCGGCAGAGCTATGGCTGGTGCAGAGCAGGTGAGTCGAGTGGTGCAGCAGAGCAGGTGAGTGGTGCAGCAGAGCAGGTGAGTGGTGCAGCAGAGCAGGTGAGTGGTGCAGCAGAGCAGGTGAGTGGTGCAGCAGAGCAGGTGAGTGGTGCAGCAGAGCAGGTGAGTGGTGCAGCAGAGCAGGTGAGTGGTGCGGCAGAGCAGGTGAGTGGTGCGCAGCAGAGCAGGTGAGTGGTGCAGCAGAGCAGGTGAGTGGTGCAGCAGAGCAGGTGAGTGGTGCGGCAGAGCAGGTGAGTGGTGCGGCAGAGCAGGTGAGTGGTGCAGCAGAGCAGGTGAGTGGTGCGGCAGAGCAGGTGAGTGGTGCAGCAGAGCAGGTGAGTGGTGCAGCAGAGCAGGTGAGTGGTGCGGCAGAGCAGGTGAGTGGTGCGGCAGAGCAGGTGAGTGGTGCGGCAGAGCAGGTGAGTGGTGCGCGCGCAGAGCAGGTGAGTGGTGCGGCAGAGCAGGTGAGTGGTGCAGCAGAGCAGGTGAGTGGTGCAGCAGAGCAGGTGAGTGGTGCAGCAGAGCAGGTGAGTGGTGCGGCAGAGAAGGTGAGTGGTGCAGCAGAGCAGGTGAGTGGTGCAGCAGAGCAGGTGAGTGGTGCAGCAGAGCAGGTGAGTGGTGCAGCAGAGCAGGTGAGTGGTGCGGCAGAGCAGGTGAGTGGTGCGGCAGAGCAGGTGAGTGGTGCAGCAGAGCAGGTGAGTGGTGCAGCAGAGCAGGTGAGTGGTGCAGCAGAGCAGGTGAGTGGTGCAGCAGAGCAGGTGAGTGGTGCGGCAGAGCAGGTGAGTGGTGCAGCAGAGCAGGTGAGTGGTGCGGCAGAGCAGGTGAGTGGTGCAGCAGAGCAGGTGAGTGGTGCAGCAGAGCAGGTGAGTGGTGCAGCAGAGCAGGTGAGTGGTGCGGCAGAGCAGGTGAGTGGTGCGGCAGAGCAGGTGAGTGGTGCGGCAGAGCAGGTGAGTGGTGCGGCAGAGCAGGTGAGTGGTGCAGCAGAGCAGGTGAGTGGTGCGGCAGAGCAGGTGAGTGGTGCGGCAGAGCAGGTGAGTGGTGCGGCAGAGCAGCGTGGCAGTGGTGCGGCAGAGCAGGTGAGTGGTGCGGCAGAGCAGGTGAGTGGTGCGGCAGAGCAGGTGAGTGGTGCGGCTGAGCAGGTGAGTGGTGCGGCAGAGCAGGTTGAGTGGTGCGGCAGAGCAGGTGAGTGGTGCAGCAGAGCAGGTGAGTGGTGCGGTCAGAGCAGGTGAGTGGTGCGCAAGCAGGTGAGTTGGTGCGGCAGAGCAGGTGAGTGGTGCGGCAGGAGCAGGTGAGTGGTGTCGGCAGAGCAGGTGAGTGGTGCGGCAGAGCAGTGTGAGTGGTGCGCAGAGCAGGTGAGTGGTGCGGCAGAGCAGGTGAGTGGTGCGGCAGAGCAGGTGAGTGGTGCGGCAGAGCAGGTGAGTGGTGCGGCAGAGAGCAGTGAGTGGTGCGGCCAGAGCAGGTGAGTGGTGCGGCAGAGCAGGTGAGTGATGCGGCAGAGCAGGTGAGTGGTGCGGCAGAGCAGGTGAGTGGTGCGGCAGAGCAGGTGAGTGGTGCGGCAGAGCAGGTGAGTGGTGCGGCAGAGCAGGTGAGTGGTGCGGCAGAGCAGGTGAGTGGTGCGGCAGAGCAGAGGTGAGTGGTGCGGCAGAGCAGGTGAGTGGTGCGGCAGAGCAGGTGAGTGGTGCAGCAGAGCAGGTGAGTGGTGCGGCAGAGCAGGGAGTGAGTGGTGCAGCAGAGCAGGTGAGTGTGCAGCAGAGCAGGTGAGTGGTGCGGCAGAGCAGATGAGTGGTGCGGCAGAGCAGGTGAGTGGTGCAGCAGCAGAGCAGGTGAGTGGTGCAGCAGAGCAGGTGAGTGGTGCAGCAGAGCAGGTGAGTGGTGCAGCAGAGCAGGTGAGTGGTGCGGCAGAGCAGGTGAGTGGTGCGGCAGCAGAGCAGGTGAGTGGTGCAGAAGAGCAGGTGAGTGGTGCAGCAGAGCAGGTGAGTGGTGCAGCAGAGCAGGTGAGTGGTGCAGCAGAGCAGGTGAGTGGTGCGGCAGAGCAGGTGAGTGGTGCAGCAGAGCAGGTGAGTGGTGCAGCAGAGCAGGTTGAGTGGTGCAGCAGAGCAGGTGAGTGGTGCGACAGAGCAGGTGAGTGGTGCAGCAGAGCAGGTGAGTGGTGCAGCAGAGCAGGTGAGTGGTGCAGCAGAGCAGGTGAGTGGTGCAGCAGAGCAGGTGAGTGTGCAGCAGAGCAGGTGAGTGGTGCAGCAGAGCAGAGCTGGAGTGGTGCGGCAGAGCAGGTGAGTGGTGCGGCAGAGGCAGGTGAGTGGTGCGGCAGAGCAGGTGAGTGGTGCAACAGAGCAGGTGAGTGGTGCGGCAGAGCAGGTGAGTGGTGCGGCAGAGCAGTGTGAGTGGTGCAGCAGAGCAGGTGAGTGGTGCAAGCAGGTGTGTGTGCGCAGAGCAGGTGAGTGGTGCGGCCAGCGCAGCGTGAGTGGTGCGCAGAGCAGGGAGTGGTGCAGCAGAGCAGGTGAGTGTGCAGCAGAGCAGGTCAGTGGTGCAGCAGAGCAGGTGAGTGGTGCAGCAGAGCAGGTGAGTGGTGCAGCAGAGCAGGTGAGTGGTGCAGCAGAGCAGGTGAGTGGTGCAGCAGAGCAGGTGAGTGGTGCAGCAGAGCAGGTGAGTGGTGCAGCAGAGCAGGTGAGTGGTGCGGCAGAGCAGGTGAGTGGTGCAGCAGAGCAGGTGAGTGGTGCAGCAGAGCAGGTGAGTGGTGCAGCAGAGCAGGTGAGTGGTGCGGCAGAGCAGGTGAGTGGTGCGGCAGAGCAGGTGGTGCAGCAGAGCAGGTGAGTGGTGCAGCAGAGCAGGTGAGTGGTGCAGCAGAGCAGGTGAGTGGTGCAGCAGAGCAGGTGAGTGGTGCAGCAGAGCAGGTGAGTGGTGCAGCAGAGCAGGTGAGTGGTGCAGCAGAGCAGGTGAGTGGTGCAGCAGAGCAGGTGAGTGGTGCAGCAGAGCAGGTGAGTGGTGCAGCAGAGCAGGTGAGTGGTGCAGCAGAGCAGGTGAGTGGTGCGGCAGAGCAGGTGAGTGGTGCGGCAGAGCAGGTGAGTGGTGCAGCAGAGCAGGTGAGTGGTGCAGCAGAGCAGGTGAGTGGTGCGGCAGAGCAGGTGAGTGTTGCAGCAGAGCAGGGCACGGGGTGTGTGGGTGCTGGACTCGCTGCTGATAGCCTGGTGCTGGTGGTGGGGCGTGACGCCAGTAGCCCTGCTGTAGAGCACATGGGTGAGGTGACAGGGCATGGGGCGTGCCAGTGTGGTGGTCGAGGTGTGCCAGTAAAGAAAAATCTTCTACACCAACGAAGCAACACAACGAAGGTGTAGACGACAAGCACGTCCGGAAAAAAACCAGTCAAGATGGCTGAGGCTTACAACAAGAAGGGATGCGACGACGAGTATGATATGAAAGAAGAATGCCCCAGAGCAGTAAGAAAACACCTTTAGATAAGATTTGAATGGAAACGGAGCCTTGAGAGGTGGATAAAACAAAAGGACCAGGCGGGCACTGAACCCCGCTTATAATCTATGATTGGAGGTTTGTGCTACAGGTCCTGAGAGACATTCGTTTTAATTGCATCAATTGTTGGTTGTGAAAATCAGCCATTGAGCGTTTCCTTCGTTTGATCAGTAGCCACGGCCATACAATCGCACATGGGTCGCGGAAAGCGCGAGGCGGAGGGCAATCGGAGCGGTAATGGAGGTCGGGGGAAATCGAAGCGGCACAAGTCGCGATACCTGAACGCTGTGAGCCTTTAAACTTATGTCGCGACGCATTAGTCAACATAAACCGCCGGCAGGCGTGTACCAATGTTTTTCTTGGCTGACAGACGAATAACGACGATAATCAGCGACAATTCTGCAGGCGCGTTCAGTCGCGTTTCGGTCGCGAGTCGCGGCAGCATCCGTTGCGCGTCGCCGCTGCTATGATCTTGGCGGCGTCGCCGCTGTGATCTCCGCGGCGGCGTGCGCTCACCAGCCCGATCCGCCCCACTTCCCGCCCTTCCTCTTCAACCCCTTCCCCCCCTTTCCTTTCGTGCCCTCTCCTCCCGCTCGCGCACACACCTCCGTCTTCCCTCCCCCCTTCTCTTCTCCTCCTCCCATCGTGTGCTCCCACGGCGCCGCCTCTCCCCTCTGGTCCTCAGATCGCCTTGATCACTTAGGTTTACACAGAGCAGATTTTTCCGCTGTCGCCTCTCCCCTCTGGTCCTGATATCGCTTTGAGCACTTGGTCTTACACAGAGCGGATTTTCCCGCCGTCGCCTCTCTCCTCTGGTCCTCACCCGTCCGGCCCGTGTCGCCCGCTGTCCCCCTTCCCCTCCCCCCACCCCTGCTGTCCCCCTTCCCCTCCCCCCCACCCCCGCCGTCTCTCTTCCCTCCCACATCCCGGCCCACGAATCTCCGTTGCCATGCAACCAAAACCCGAAACTCTTGGTTGTTGCTCGCTCTCTCCCATGCACCCAAAACCCGAAACCCTTTGTTGTTGCTCGCTCTCTCCCATGCACCCAAAACCCCAACCTCGATCTCCTCTTTCGAAGTGGCGGCGGGCAGCAGCAGGCAGGGAGCGAGAGTGCAGGTGAAGGATCGATTGTTTCTTCCTTTGCTCCTTCACCCTAAACCCTATGATCCAGAATGGGGAGAAGGCGGCGCCCAGAATGTATGGCAGCAAGGGGGCTGGCAGGGGGAGGGATTGGAGGTGGTTTGCAACCGTTTCTTACTTCTGCTCCCCCCCCTTCTGCTCCTCTCCTCCTCTCCCTTCTGTGCCCCCACCTGCTGTTCCTCCTCACCCTTCTCCCCTCCCTCATTTCTCCTCCTCCCCCTTCTCCTCCTCCCCATTCTTCTCCTCCCCCCTCTGCTCCTCCGTCTTCTGCTCCTCCCCCCTCTGCTCCTTCTGCTCCGCCCCTCCCCCTCGTGCCCCTCCCCCTTCTGCTCCTCCCTCTCGTGCGCCTCAGAGTGGAGGGGGAGCGGGCCCCATCGCGAATGGCAACAGGGGGTGGCTGGTGTAGAGTGTGACCAGCAGGGAGAGAGAGTGCGGGCTTGTTGTTGTTGGAGTCGAAACAAAGTAAATTGTTCCTTTGATCCTCCTCCTTCCCTCTTCTGCGCCTCCCTCTCGTGCGCCTCAGAGTGGAGGGGGAGCGGGCCCTATCGCGAATGGCAGCAGGGGGTGGCTGGTGTCGAGTGTGACCGGCAGGGAGAGAGAGTGCGGGCGGGAGATTGTGAACGTGCTCGATGAGGTGAGGCACGAGCACACAGTGAGGGAGAGGAGGGGTGGGGGGGGTGGTAAGAGGTGATCAGGAGATCAGCTTGTGAGGTGACATGCACAGGGGATCAGCTTGATGAGGTGAGGTGGCAAGGAGGTGAGTGGAGCGCACAGGCAAACGATAGAACCTGGAGGGTAGGTAGATAGATGACTGGGCAAGCACTGGGGAAAGTGGTTGTGGAGGGCCTATCTGACTGAGCTGTTTTTGCTTTTCTTCCTTCCATCTCCCCTGCTTGCCCCACACGCCGTTGTGCGGCGGCAAGCTGGTGCCCGTGAAGGCGCGGGCTGAGGGGGAGGCAAGCACTGGGGAAGGTGGCTGGGGAGGGCTTATCTGACTGAGCTGATGTTGCTTTCTCCTCTGTTCGCCCCACACACAGTGGTGTGACAAGCTGGAGGCAGCAAGGCGCAGAGGAACGGATAGGGTGAGGCAAGCACTGGGGAAGGTGGCTGGGGAGGGCTTTTCTAACTGAGCTGATGTTGTTCCTACTCCTTCCATCTCCACTGCTTGCCCCACACACCGTTGAGCGACAATCTGGTGCCCATGAAGGTGCGGGCTGAGGGGGAGGCAAGCACTGGGGAAGGTGGCTGGGGAGGGCTTATCTGACTGAGATGATGTTGCTTTATCCCTGTTTGCCCCACACACAGTGGTGTGACAAGCTGGAGGCTGGCAAGGCGCAGGGGGAGGGGGAGGGGGAGGCACGGACTGGGGAAGGTGCATCTGCAGGGAAGGCGAAGGGGGGTTCGTCCATCGATGCGCTGCTGGCGAATGAAGTGGCAGCACTCAAGAAACAGGTGCGTGCGTGTGGAGAGGGGGTTGAGGAAACAGGTGTGTGTGTTTTGCAGCGGCTCACAGGTGCGTGGGATGGGTAGGTGGGTGCCTTTTCCCTCCTTTCCCCTTGTTGTTCCTTCACCCTCCCCTTATCTCCCTCCCACTCCCTCCCCTCGTATCCCTCCCTCTCCCTGTGTCCCCCAGGCTCGATTGCAATCGTGACCTCAGGCTACCAGGTGCCCCTGTTTTGAGACGTCTCAGGCTACCAGGTGCCCCTGTTTTGAGACGTCTCAGGCTACCAGGTGCCCCTGTTTTGAGACGTCTCAGGCTACCAGGTGCCCCTGTTTTGAGACGTCTCAGGCTACCAGGTGCCCCTGTTTTGTTCCCCTTGTGCATCCTCGCCTCCTTGTTCCCTCCTTTCTCTTCTCCCTCCCTTCCTTGTGCATGCCCCTCAGCCTCGGTTCATGAGTGTGTAGTCTGGGTGCAAGGCGCTGCTGTTCGCATAAATGCCCAGCACAAACACCCATCACTTCCCTCTCTCGCAATCCTCTTTTCCCTCCCTCTTCCTCCCCTTGCCCCTCGTCTTGTCCCTCCCCTTGTCCTGAACGCTCTCACCTGGTGACTTTTGAGTCGACTCAAAAGTCACCTGACTGAACGCTCTCACCTGGTCTCACTTCGGGGTGTGGAGTCTCGCTGGCTGCAAGGCGCTGCTGTTTGGACTCTTGCTGGCTGCAAGGCGCCGCTGTTTGCGAGAATGCTAAGTGGAAACCCTTATCGCTCCTCCTCTCTCTCCCATCGTCTTTCTCCCTCCCCTTGCCCCTACCGTTTGCCCTCCCCTCGCCCCTCCTGTTCGCCCGCCCCTTGACATCCCTCAGCCTCGGTTTGTGAGTGTGGAGTCTGGGTGCAAGGCACTGCTGTTTGAGAAAAAACGTTTTTTTTTTTTCCTTTGTCCCTCGTCTTGTCCCTCCCCTTCCCTCTCAGCCTCGGTTTGTGAGTGTGGAGTCTAGGTGCAAGGCGCCGCTGTTTCTGAGGATCCATCATCACCCCTCCCTCTCCCTCTCACTCCCCTTTCTCTGCTCGTCTTTCTCCCTCCCCTTGCCCCTGCTGTTCGCCCTCCCCTCGACATCCCACAGCCTTGGTTCGCGAGTGTGGACTCTGGGTGCAAGGCGCTGCTGTTCGTGAGAATGCTCAGTGCAATTTCCAATCACGTCTCCTCTCCCTCCGCTCGTCTTTCTCCCTCCACTCGTCTTTCTCCCTCCCCTTGCCCCTACCATTCGCCCGCCCCTTGACGTCCCTCAGCCTCGGTTCGTGAGTGTGGAGTCTGGGTGCAAGGCACTGCTGTTCGTGAGGATTAGAGAGGATGCCAGGAAGGGGGGGAAGGGAGAGAAGGGAGGAAAGCAGTTGGAGGAGGGAGAGGAGAAGGAGGAGGAGGGTGAGAAGGAGGAGGTGGGGAAGACGGAGGAAGGGGAAAAGGAGGAGGAGAAGGGTGAAGGAGACAAGGAGGGGAAGGAGGGGGATAAGGCCGGGGAAAAGGAGCAGGAGAAAGAGCAGGAGGAAGAGGTTACAGGAGGAGGAGAGAAGGAACCGGAGAAGGAGGGACAGGGAGGGGAGGGGGAGAAAGGGGAGGCAGGGGGAGAGCAGGGAAGGGTGTCGCCGTGTGAGTTGGCAGAGGCGGTGCTGCGGCATGCCAAGGCCACCCAGCAGTCAGCCACTCGGTGGGTGTGGGGTAGTGGGTGTGGGGCAGTGGGTGTGGGGCAGTGGGTGTGGGGCAGTGGGTGTGGGGCAGTGGGTGTGGGGCAGTGGGTGTGGGGCAGTGGGTGTGGGGCAGTGGGTGTGGGGCAGTGGGTGTGGGGCAGTGGGTGTGAGGCAGTGGGTGTGGGGCAGTGGGTGTGGGGCAGTGGGTGTGGGGCAGTGGGAGTGAGGCAGTGGGTGTGGGGCAGTGGGTGTGGGGCAGTGGGTGTGGGGCAGTGGGTGTGGGGCAGTGGGTGTGGGGCAGTGGGTGTGAGGAAAGCACGTCTCATCACTTCACCCCCCTGCCCTTGTCACTTCACCCCCCTGCCCTTGTCACTTCACCCCCCTGCCCTTGTCACTTCACCCCCCTGCCCTTGTCACTTCACCCCCCTGCCCTTGTCACTTCACCCCCCTGCCCTTGTCACTTCACCCCCCTGCCCTTGTCACTTCACCCCCCTGCCCTTGTCACTTCACCCCCCTGTGCTGGTCACTTATCCTGCCTACCTGTAGTGAACTTGTGCCAGTTTTCTTCTTTCTCCCCCTCTTTGATTCAATTCTCACTCTCCCTTCAGTTTCTGTCACTCATTATCCCCTACGTTTGCACCTGCCCTGCCCACCCCTACATACACCACCCCTTACATACACTGCCCTGGCTCCCACTCTGGTCAACATCTTGACATACGTATTTCAGGAGGAGGGCCCCGGACCACCTGGATCATCTTGATCACATTCCTTGCAACGCTTCTGCTTTGCAGTGCCCAAGATACCCGAGTACTTCACTGTATGGCACTCCTTCTCACACTCTCCTTCTCACACCCTCCTTCTCTCACTCTCCTTCTCACACTCTCCTTCTGTGTGCAAATCAAAACAAGCAGCGCATATCGTCTCTCTCATCCCCCCTTGCTCTCCCTTCTGCTCTCCTCTCCCTTCCCCCCTTACTCCCCTCCCCCTCCTCAGGCGGCAAGGCGACAACATGAGCGTAATCGGAAAGGTGATGGCAGAAAGCTTGCTTGTGATTGGTTAATAAGCAGAAATGGGGTACAAGAGAGGGGAAGAAAACCCCCCTAAAATCCTGAAAAAACCCCCCCACAGCCCCCCCAAGGCCCCCCTAAGGCCCCCCTACCCCCCAATTCTCCTCACAGCCCCTCACAGCCCCCCTCGAACCGCCCTGGAAATCCCTGGGCATGGCCCATGCATATCTGCTCCCTGTCATATCACATTCCTGCTTCTGCTTCTACTTTGTGCTTCCTACTATCTATCATATCCCTCCCGGGCATGGCATGGCATGGCCAACCAGGGATGGGCGCACAGCACAGAGAGCCAAGAGCTCATCCACCACTCCCTCTTCTGTTCTGCTTCTGCTCCCCACTCCCCTCCCTTTTCCCTCACCCCTCCCCCCTTTCTCTGCCCGCCTGCGTATATAATAACAAGCACATACATTCATATTCGCTAGGTCATCAAATCTATAAGTCATCTATCACTCTACGCGTCGTAGCAAATAGCCTCGTGTTGTCGACAGGAGAAAATGGAACATGCGCTCCCTCCTTGTGCGTCTGTTTCTCTCTCTTCTTCTCCCTCATGTCTTGCCCTGCGCATGGCTGAACACAAGCAGGTGGCAACACATCTACTCCCTGTTTCCGTTTCTGCCACTCTTTCATATCCCAAACCTGGCCCAAACCAAACCTGCACTCCCCCCATCCCCCTGCACATATAATAACAGGCTCATACATTTATGTTCCTAACGTAATCAGATTCATCAATCCCTACCACTCTACACATTGCAAGCCAAGTGTCTTCGTCTTGGCGACAGGAGGGAAGCTGGCACCTGCGCAAGGGGAGGGGGGGAGTTGGGGTGGGGGAGAGGGGAAGCGGAGCAAGTGAGCGGGGGGAGCAGGGCAAGTGAGGGGATGGCAGGAGGTGTGAGGGCATGGTGGGATGGCAGGTGTGAGGGATATGGCAAGGTGTGCAGTGCATGCTCTGGGGCGACTCACAACGCACCTGGGGCCGGTTTGGTGGGCCATGCAGCATGGCATGGCGCTGCGCTCCCTCCTCCTGCTTCTGTTTCTCTCCCTTGTTCTCTCTCATGTCCCGCGCATGGATGATGAGGGACGGCCGCACAAGCAGCTGGCAACGCATCTGCTCCCTGTGCAAAGTATCTTCATCTTGGCGACAGGAGAAACTGGCACCTGCGCAAGGGGAGGGGAGGAGTTGGGGTGGGGGAGCAGAGCAAGTGAGCGGGGGGAGCAGGGCAAGTGAGCGGGGGGAGCACCCTAAACCCCCTTACCCCCTTACCTGGCAGGAAATGAAAGTCACCATGCAGGGAATGCAACCCACCAGCCAGGGCATGAACAGGCACCATGCAGGGCATGAGAAGGCACCTGGCAGAAGGGGTAAAGTGGGAAAAGAGGGGAGGGGGTGGGTGAGACAAGCTCAAATGGGCAGGCGCTGCACTGGCAGCTGGCAGAAAGGGGAGGGGAGAGGGTGGCTTGGACGTCTCCCCTTGAGCAAAGAATGCACACAGGAACAACAAACAAGCAAGCAAAACAAACTGAAACAGACAAACAAACAAACAAACAGGAAATATTGGGATGGAAAGAGGGGACGGGGTGAGTGAGACCTCTTCAATCAACATGCGCTACACTGGCACCTGCTGGAAACGGGAGGACAGAGGGGAGGTGTTGAGTGTGACACCTCAAAACATTATGCCTTGCACTGGCACCTGCTGGAAAGGGGAGGAAAATGGCATCATGCAAGGAATGAGAAGGCATCATGCAGGGAACGGCAAGGCACCTTGAGGGAATGAGAAGGCACATGATTTTTATGTGCCCTAGTACATTGTTTTGCTTTTGTGTTCATACATCCATGCATCGTTCTGGTTCACTCTTACCACGTGGGCGTGCGCGTCAGCTTGCCCCACCCCGTGCTGCACTGTCACGCCCCGCTGGCAGCTGCTGAAACACGGGGAGGGAGGGAGGGAGGGAGGGAGGGAGGGAGGAGAGGGGAGGGGAGGGGAGATGAGGCATTGGTCAAATGACTCGAAACAGAGGGGAGAGAGGAGGGGATTGGTCAAATGACTCAAAACAAAGAGGAGAGAGGAGGGGATTGGTGAAAAGACTCAAAACTGAGGGGAGAGAGGAGGGGATTGGTCAAATGAGTCGAAACAAAGAGGAGAGAGGAGGGGATAGGTGAAATGACTCAAAACAGAGAGAGAGGAGGGGATTGGTCAAATGGCTCAAAACAGAGGGGAGAGAAGAGGGGATTGGTCAAATGACTCAGAACAGAGGGGAGATAGGAGGGGATTGGTCAAATGATTCAAAACAGAGGGGAGAGACGAGGGGATTGGTCAAATGACTCAAAACAAAGAGGAGAGAGGAGGGGATTGGTGAAAAGACTCAAAACTGAGGGGAGAGAGGAGGGGATTGGTCAAATGAGTCGAAACAAAGAGGAGAGAGGAGGGGATAGGTGAAATGACTCAAAACAGAGAGAGAGGAGGGGATTGGTCAAATGACTCAAAACAAATAGGAGAGAGGAGGGGATTGGACAAATGACTCAAAACAAATAGGAGAGAGGAGGGGATTGGTCAAATGACTCAAAACAGAGAGGAGAGAGGAGGGGATTGGTGAAATGACTCAAAACTGAGGGGAGAGAGGAGGGGATTGGTCAAATGACTCAAAACAAAGAGGAGAGAGAGGAGGGAATTGGTGAAATGACTCGAAACAAAGAGGAGAGAGGAGGGAATTGGTTAAATGACTCAAAACGAATAGGAGAGATGAGGGGATTGGTCAAATGACTCAAAACAGAGGGAAGAGAGTAGGGGATTGGTCAAATGACTCAAAACAGGGGGAAGAGAGGAGGGGATTGGTCAAATGACTCAAAACAAAGAGGGGAGAGGAGGGGATTGGTCAAATGACTCAAAACAGAGGGGAGAGAGTAGGGGATTGGTCAAATGACTCAAAACAGGGGGAAGAGAGGAGGGGATTGGTCAAATGACTCAAAACAAAGAGGAGAGAGGAGGGGATTGGTCAAATGACTCAAAACAGAGGGGAGAGAGGAGGGGATTGGTCAAATGACTCAAAACAAAGAGGAGAGAGGAGGGGATTGGTCAAATGACTCAAAACAAAGGGGACAGAGGAGGGGATTGGTCAAATGACTCACAACGCACCTGGGGCTGGTTTGGTGGGCCATGCGGCATGGCATGGCGCTGCGCTCCCTCCTCCTGCTTCTGTTTCTCTCCCTTGTTCTCTCTCATGTCCCGCGCATGGATGAACAGGGACGGCCACACAAGCAGCTGGCAACGCATCTGCTCCCTGTGCAAAGTATCTTCATCTTGGCGACAGGAGAAACTGGCACCTGCGCAAGGGGAGGGGAGGAGTTGGGGTGGGGGAGCAGAGCAAGTGAGCGGGGGGAGCAGGGCAAGTGAGCGGGGGGAGCACCCTAAACCCCCTTACCCCCTTACCTGGCAGGAAATGAGAAGGCACCATGCAGGGAATGCGAATGCACCTGGCAGGGCATGCCAAGGCACCATGCAGGGCATGAGAATTTACCGGGCAGGGCATGAGAAGGCACCATGCAGGGCATGGGAAGGCACCTGGCAGAAGGGGGGAAGTGGGGAAAGAGGGGAGGGGGTGGGTGAGACATGCTCAAATGGGCAAGCGCTGCACTGGTACCTGGCAGAAAGGGGAGGGGAGAGGGTGGCCTGGATGTCTCAACGTTCCCCAGAGCGCCATGAGCAGCGCCGTCGTTGTCGTTGGCGTGTCAGCGGCATGGCAATTGGCATGACAGCGGCGTGGCATCGGCGCCCTGAAGCGGAGCTAAACGGAAATCGCCATGTTTGGTGGCAGATTTTGGATGTGGAATGCCGCATTGCTGCTGGCTCCTGGAACGGCAGATGACGAGCTTGTGCTGGCTGCAGCGTGCCTGCCATGACCATGCACACGTCAGCACGAACACGGACAAGCAGAAATCGGAACAAACGGAGCTAAGAAGAGGGAATCTACGAAGAAAACGAAATTACTGGAAACAAGACTGAAGATAGCGTGAGTAAGAAAGCGGGCTTACGAAATACTAATGCCATGGCCCATGGCGGATGGCGATCCAAAAGAGAGGCTGCGCTCTTGAGTAGAATGGCTTGAGATTGAAACGAGATCTGGAAAAAAAAAAAATAGCAAACGAAATCACGAAAAACGAAACTACGATAGCGTGACTGCGACTAAGAAAGCAGGCTTACGAAATGGTGATGCCATGCCCCATGGCGGAGGGCGATCTAGAAGAGAGGCTCGGATGTTGAGTTGAGATAGAGTGGCGGATGATAAGAATCGAGGTCTGAAAAACGGGAGTGGGAGTTAGGTGAGCGATTGTGAGCCCAGCCCACTCACATCACGTTTCGTGCACTTTCTGGCTTGCTTGGTCCCCCTGAACGAACGTGGGTTCGTGGTGCAAAGTGGATGTACTGAAGTAGCGTTCTGCACAGTGCTACGTCGGCAGCGCAGTGACAAAGTCGGAAAGTCGGTTTGGGTGCCCTGCGTATATGCAGTCCGACACTCCGATACAGCGAGCGCGACCCAAAGTGAATGTGCCAGCATTTACAGTGACAAATTCGCAGCGCGAATAGGTTTCGCTCGTCAGCTGTGCCCAAAACGAGAACAGCAAAACAGTATCTTGCAAAACTACAGCTTTCCACATGTCAGTAAACAGAACAGATTTTGCTGATTTACAAGCTACACATGTAAGTTGACAAATATGTTTGTGTAATCTGGAGCTTATGCATGTAGGTCAACAAATCAATGACAAATTAGCTCTGGAATAATGAGCTGAATATTAAGGAACGTGCGCATCTGCATGCGTATATGCATGAATACTTGCATGTCTGGTACCTACCTATTTAATCTAGACGCGCGTAGACATACGTATGCATCCGTACGTATGCCTTCATGCACGTAGTGCGTCTACCTACCGTACACACTCGTACGCGACGCATATGTACATAACCGTACATGCACCAACGCGTACGCACTCGTACGACCGACCTTTTTCTTTGCCCGCGCAAAGAGAGCCGTTGATATCGTCTCGCCGGGGACAATCGCTCTTGCTCGACTGATCGTCAAGTGTGACCGATTTTCGCCATTCAGCACCGTGGTTACGCCAACAGATTGATTGGTTGGATGCTGACCGGGACAAGCTTCACTTCCACCATTGGGCTGGGATAAAAAGAGAGAGACACGAAGGGCAGCGAGCGACATAGAGGGAGTGATGGAGGTGCAAGGAAGAGAAAGGGTGTTGAGCCTCAGTTGTTAAGGAGGTTTAGGGGGTGCAGAGATGCCCGAGAGCAGGTGAGTGGTGCAGCAGAGCAGGTGAGTGGTGCAGCAGAGCAGGTGAGTGGTGCAGCAGAGCAGGTGAGTGGTGCAGCAGAGCAGGTGAGTGGTGCAGCAGAGCAGGTGAGTGGTGCAGCAGAGCAGGTGAGTGGTGCAGCAGAGCAGGTGAGTGGTGCGGCAGAGCAGGTGAGTGGTGCGGCAGAGCAGGTGAGGGGTGCAGCAGAGCAGGTGAGTGGTGCGGCAGAGCAGGTGAGTGGTGCAGCAGAGCAGGTGAGTGGTGCAGCAGAGCAGGTGAGTGGTGCGGCAGAGCAGGTGAGTGGTGCAGCAGAGCAGGTGAGTGGTGCGGCAGAGCAGGTGAGTGGTGCGGCAGAGCAGGTGAGTGGTGCGGCAGAGCGAGCAGGTGAGTGGTGCAGCAGAGCAGGTGAGTGGTGCAGCAGAGCAGGTGAGTGGTGCAGCAGAGCAGGTGAGTGGTGCAGCAGAGCAGGTGAGTGGTGCAGCAGAGCAGGTGAGTGGTGCAGCAGAGCAGGTGAGTGGTGCAGCAGAGCAGGTGAGTGGTGCAGCAGAGCAGGTGAGTGGTGCAGCAGAGCAGGTGAGTGGTGCAGCAGAGCAGGTGAGTGGTGCAGCAGAGCAGGTGAGTGGTGCAGCAGAGCAGGTGACTGGTGCAGCAGAGCAGGTGAGTGGTGCAGCAGAGCAGGTGAGTGGTGCAGCAGAGCAGGTGAGTGGTGCAGCAGAGCAGGTGAGTGGTGCAGCAGAGCAGGTGAGTGGTGCAGCAGAGCAGGTGAGTGGTGCGGCAGAGCAGGTGAGTGGTGCGGCAGAGCAGGTGAGTGGTGCGGCAGAGCAGGTGAGTGGTGCAGCAGAGCAGGTGAGTGGTGCGGCAGAGCAGGTGAGTGGTGCAGCAGAGCAGGTGAGTGGTGCAGCAGAGCAGGTGAGTGGTGCGGCAGAGCAGGTGAGTGGTGCGGCAGAGCAGGTGAGTGGTGCGGCAGAGCAGGTGAGTGGTGCGGCAGAGCAGGTGAGTGGTGCGGCAGAGCAGGTGAGTGGTGCGGCAGAGCAGGTGAGTGGTGCGGCAGAGCAGGTGAGTGGTGCGGCAGAGCAGGTGAGTGGTGCGGCAGAGCAGGTGAGTGGTGCGGCAGAGCAGGTGAGTGGTGCGGCAGAGCAGGTGAGTGGTGCGGCAGAGCAGGTGAGTGGTGCGGCAGAGCAGGTGAGTGGTGCGGCAGAGCAGGTGAGTGGTGCAGCAGAGCAGGTGAGTGGTGCGGCAGAGCAGGTGAGTGGTGCGGCAGAGCAGGTGAGTGGTGCGGCAGAGCAGGTGAGTGGTGTAGCAGAGCAGGTGAGTGGTGTAGCAGAGCAGGTGAGTGGTGCGGCAGAGCAGGTGAGTGGTGCGGCAGAGCAGGTGAGTGGTGCAGCAGAGCAGGTGAGTAGTGCGGCAGAGCAGGTGAGTGGTGCGGCAGAGCAGGTGAGTGGTGTGGCAGAGCAGGTGAGTGGTGCGGCAGAGCAGGTGAGTGGTGCGGCAGAGCAGGTGAGTGGTGCGGCAGAGCAGGTGAGTGGTGCGGCAGAGCAGGTGAGTGGTGCAGCAGAGCAGGTGAGTGGTGCGGCAGAGCAGGTGAGTGGTGCGGCAGAGCAGGTGAGTGGTGCGGCAGAGCAGGTGAGTGGTGCGGCAGAGCAGGTGAGTGGTGCGGCAGAGCAGGTGAGTGGTGCAGCAGAGCAGGTGAGTGGTGCGGCAGAGCAGGTGAGTGGTGCGGCAGAGCAGGTGAGTGGTGCGGCAGAGCAGGTGAGTGGTGCGGCAGAGCAGGTGAGTGGTGTAGCAGAGCAGGTGAGTGGTGCGGCAGAGCAGGTGAGTGGTGCGGCAGAGCAGGTGAGTGGTGCGGCAGAGCAGGTGAGTGGTGCGGCAGAGCAGGTGAGTGGTGCGGCAGAGCAGGTGAGTGGTGCGGCAGAGCAGGTGAGTGGTGTAGCAGAGCAGGTGAGTGGTGCGGCAGAGCAGGTGAGTGGTGCGGCAGAGCAGGTGAGTGGTGCGGAAGAGCAGGTTAGTGGTGCGGCAGAGCAGGTGAGTGGTGCGGCAGAGCAGGTGAGTGGTGCGGCAGAGCAGGTGAGTGGTGCGGCAGAGCAGGTGAGTGGTGCGGCAGAGCAGGTGAGTGGTGCAGCAGAGCAGGTGAGTGGTGCAGCAGAGCAGGTGAGTGGTGCGGCAGAGCAGGTGAGTGGTGCAGCAGAGCAGGTGAGTGGTGCTGCAGAGCAGGTGAGTGGTGCAGCAGAGCAGGTGAGTGATGCAGCAGAGCAGGTGAGTGGTGCAGCAGAGCAGGTGAGTGGTGCAGCAGAGCAGGTGAGTGGTGCGTCAGAGCAGGTGAGTGGTGCAGCAGAGCAGGTGAGTGGTGCGGCAGAGCAGGTGAGTGGTGCGGCAGAGCAGGTGAGTGGTGCGGCAGAGCAGGTGAGTGGTGCAGCAGAGCAGGTGAGTGGTGCAGCAGAGCAGGTGAGTGGTGCGGCAGAGCAGGTGAGTGGTTCGGCAGAGCAGGTGAGTGGTGCGGCAGAGCAGGTGAGTGGTGCAGCAGAGCAGGTGAGTGGTGCGGCAGAGCAGGTGAGTGGTGCGGCAGAGCAGGTGAGTGGTGCGGCAGAGCAGGTGAGTGGTGTGGCAGAGCAGGTGAGTGGTGCGGCAGAGCAGGTGAGTGGTGCGGCAGAGCAGGTGAGTGGTGCGGCAGAGCAGGTGAGTGGAGCGGCAGAGCAGGTAAGTGGTGCAGAGCAGGTGAGTGGTGCGGCAGAGCAGGTGAGTGGTGCGGCAGAGCAGGTGAGTGGTGCGGCAGAGAGGTGAGTGGTGCGGCAGAGCAGGTGAGTGGAGCGGCAGAGCAGGTAAGTGGTGCAGAGCAGGTGAGTGGTGCGGCAGAGCAGGTGAGTGGTGCGGCAGAGCAGGTGAGTGGTGCGGCAGAGCAGGTGAGTGGTGCGGCAGAGCAGGTGAGTGGTGCGGCAGAGCAGGTGAGTGGTGCAGGCAGAGCAGGTGAGTGGTGCGGCAGAGCAGGTGAGTGGTGCGGCAGAGCAGGTGAGTGGTGCGGCAGAGCAGGTGAGTGGTGCGGCAGAGCAGGTGAGTGGTGTATTAGAGCAGGTGAGTGGTGTAGCAGAGCAGGTGAGTGGTGCGGCAGAGCAGGTGAGTGGTGCGGCAGAGCAGGTGAGTGGTGCGGCAGAGCAGGTGAGTGGTGCGGCAGAGCAGGTGAGTGGTGCGGCAGAGCAGGTGAGTGGTGCGGCAGAGCAGGTGAGTGGTGTAGCAGAGCAGGTGAGTGGTGCGGCAGAGCAGGTGAGTGGTGCGGCAGAGCAGGTGAGTGGTGCGGCAGAGCAGGTGAGTGGTGCGGCAGAGCAGGTGAGTGGTGCGGCAGAGCAGGTGAGTGGTGCGGCAGAGCAGGTGAGTGGTGCGGCAGAGCAGGTGAGTGGTGCGGCAGAGCAGGTGAGTGGTGCGGCAGAGCAGGTGAGTGGTGCGGCAGAGCAGGTGAGTGGTGCGGCAGAGCAGGTGAGTGGTGCGGCAGAGCAGGTGAGTGGTGCGGCAGAGCAGGTGAGTGGTGCGGCAGAGCAGGTGAGTGGTGCGGCAGAGCAGGTGAGTGGTGCGGCAGAGCAGGTGAGTGGTGCGGCAGAGCAGGTGAGTGGTGCGGCAGAGCAGGTGAGTGGTGCGGCAGAGCAGGTGAGTGGTGCGGCAGAGCAGGTGAGTGGTGCGGCAGAGCAGGTGAGTGGTGCGGCAGAGCAGGTGAGTGGTGCGGCAGAGCAGGTGAGTGGTGCGGCAGAGCAGGTGAGTGGTGCGGCAGAGCAGGTGAGTGGTGCGGCAGAGCAGGTGAGTGGTGCGGCAGAGCAGGTGAGTGGTGCGGCAGAGCAGGTGAGTGGTGCGGCAGAGCAGGTGAGTGGTGCGGCAGAGCAGGTGAGTGGTGCGGCAGAGCAGGTGAGTGGTGCGGCAGAGCAGGTGAGTGGTGCGGCAGAGCAGGTGAGTGGTGCGGCAGAGCAGGTGAGTGGTGCGGCAGAGCAGGTGAGTGGTGCGGCAGAGCAGGTGAGTGGTGCGGCAGAGCAGGTGAGTGGTGCGGCAGAGCAGGTGAGTGGTGCGGCAGAGCAGGTGAGTGGTGCAACAGAGCAGGTGAGTGGTGCGGCAGAGCAGGTGAGTGGTGCGGCAGAGCAGGTGAGTGGTGCGGCAGAGCAGGTGAGTGGTGCGGCAGAGCAGGTGAGTGGTGCGGCCGAGCAGGTGAGTGGTGCAACAGAGCAGGTGAGTGGTGCGGCAGAGCAGGTGAGTGGTGCGGCAGAGCAGGTGAGTGGTGCGGCAGAGCAGGTGAGTGGTGCGGCAGAGCAGGTGAGTGGTGCGGCAGAGCAGGTGAGTGGTGCGGCAGAGCAGGTGAGTGGTGCGGCAGAGCAGGTGAGTGGTGCAGCAGAGCAGGTGAGTGGTGCAGCAGAGCAGGTGAGTGGTGCAGCAGAGCAGGTGAGTGGTGCAGCAGAGCAGGTGAGTGGTGCAGCAGAGCAGGTGAGTGGTGCAGCAGAGCAGGTGAGTGGTGCAGCAGAGCAGGTGAGTGGTGCAGCAGAGCAGGTGAGTGGTGCGGCAGAGCAGGTGAGTGGTGCAGCAGAGCAGGTGAGTGGTGCAGCAGAGCAGGTGAGTGGTGCGGCAGAGCAGGTGAGTGGTGCAGCAGAGCAGGGCACGGGGTGTGTGGGTGCTGGACTCGCTGCTGATAGCCTGGTGCTGGTGGTGGGGCGTGACGCCAGTAGCCCTGCTGTAGAGCACATGGGTGAGGTGACAGGGCATGGGGCGTGCCAGTGTGGTGGTCGAGGTGTGCTTTGAGTCGAATCACTCACATGTGCTTGGATATGCTGCTGCTGCTGTTGCTGGTGCTGGTGCTGGTGGTGGGGAGTGACGCCAGCAGCCGTGCAGCAGGGGAAGTGAGTGAGGTGACAGGTCATGAGGGTGTTGGTCTGGTGTTGAGGTGTGGTTTGAGATGACTCCTGAACATGCTGCTTGTGGTGCTGGTGGGTAGTGACGCCAGTAGCCCTGCTGCAGAGGAGGTGTGTGAGAGGGCATGGGGGTGCTGGTCTAGTGCTTGATTTGATGTGTGGTGTGAGGATGGGGCAGGTTTCACACAACAGGTCGGCGCATGAGGCATGCCGTGTCGGTGAGTGTTAGTAGGTCAGCAATGGGCCCTTGTTTTGACCTTGGAAAGCACGTCTCATCACTTCACCCCCCTGCCCTTGTCACTTCACCCCCCTGCCCTTGTCACTTCACCCCCCTGCCCTTGTCACTTTACCCCCCTGTGCTGGTCACTTATTCTGCCTACCTGTAGTGAACTTGTGCCAGTTTTCTTCTTTATCCCCCTCTTTGATTCAATTTTAACTCTCCCTTCAGTTTCTGTCACTCATTATCCCCTACGTTTGCACCTGCCCTGCCCACCCCTACATACACCATCCCTTACATACACTGCCCTGGCTCCCACTCTGGTCAACATCTTGACATACGTATTTCAGGAGGACGGCCCCGGACCACCTGGATCATCTGGATCCCCCTCCCTCAGGTGGCAAGGCGACAACATGAGCGTAATCGGAAGGGTGATGGCAGAAAGCTTGTTTGTGATTGATTGATAAGCAGAGATGGGGTACAAGAGAGGGGAAAACCCCCCTAAAATCCTGAAAAAAACCCCCCACAGCCCCCCCAAGGCCCCCCTAAGGCCCCCCTACCCCCCAATTCTCCTCACAGCCCCTCACAGCCCCCCTCGAACCGCCCTGGACATCCCTGGGCATGGCCCATGCATATCTGCTCCCTGTCATATCACATTCCTGCTTCTGCTTCTACTTTGTGCTTCCTATCTATCATATCCCTCCCGGGCATGGCATGGCATGGCATGGCATGGCATGGCATGGCATGGCCAACCAGGGAGGGGCGCACAGCACAGAGAGCCAGGAGCTCATCCACCACTCCCTCTTCTGTTCTGCTTCTGCTCCCCACTCCCCTCCCTTTTCCCTCACCCCTCCCCCCTTTCTCTGCCCGCCTGCGTATATAAGAACAAGCACATACATTCATATTCGCTAAGTCATCTATCACTCTACGCGTCGTAGCAAATAGCCTCGTGTTGTAGACAGAAGAAAATGGCACATGCGCTCCCTCCTTGTGCGTCTGTTTCTCTCTCTTCTTCTCCCTCATGTCCTGCCCTGCGCATGGCTGAACACAAGCAGGTGGCAACACATCTACTCCCTGTTTCCGTTTCTGCCACTCTTTCATATCCCAAACCTGGCCCAAACCAAACCTGCACTCCCCCCATCCCCCTGCACATATAATAACAGGCTCATACATTTATGTTCCTAACGTAATCAGATTCATCAATCCCTACCACTCTACACATTGCAAGCCAAGTGTCTTCGTCTTGGCGACAGGAGGGAAGCTGGCACCTGCGCAAGGGGAGGGGGGGAGTTGGGGTGGGGGAGAGGGGAAGCGGAGCAAGTGAGCGGGGGGAGCAGGGCAAGTGAGGGGATGGCAGGAGGTGTGAGGGCATGGTGGGATGGCAGGTGTGAGGGATATGGCAAGGTGTGCAGTGCATGCTCTGGGGCGACTCACAACGCACCTGGGGCCGGTTTGGTGGGCCATGCAGCATGGCATGGCGCTGCGCTCCCTCCTCCTGCTTCTGTTTCTCTCCCTTGTTCTCTCTCATGTCCCGCGCATGGATGATGAGGGACGGCCGCACAAGCAGCTGGCAACGCATCTGCTCCCTGTGCAAAGTATCTTCATCTTGGCGACAGGAGAAACTGGCACCTGCGCAAGGGGAGGGGAGGAGTTGGGGTGGGGGAGCAGAGCAAGTGAGCGGGGGGAGCAGGGCAAGTGAGCGGGGGGAGCACCCTAAACCCCCTTACCCCCTTACCTGGCAGGAAATGAAAGTCACCATGCAGGGAATGCAACCCACCAGCCAGGGCATGAACAGGCACCATGCAGGGCATGTGAAGGCACCGTGCAACATGCGAAGGCACCTTGCAGGGCATGAGAAGGCACCTGGCAGAAGGGGTAAAGTGGGAAAAGAGGGGAGGGGGTGGGTGAGACAAGCTCAAATGGGCAGGCGCTGCACTGGCAGCTGGCAGAAAGGGGAGGGGAGAGGGTGGCTTGGACGTCTCCCCTTGAGCAAAGAATGCACACAGGAACAACAAACAAGCAAGCAAAACAAACTGAAACAGACAAACAAACAAACAAACAGGAAATATTGGGATGGAAAGAGGGGACGGGGTGAGTGAGACCTCTTCAATCAACATGCGCTACACTGGCACCTGCTGGAAACGGGAGGACAGAGGGGAGGTGTTGAGTGTGACACCTCAAAACATTATGCCTTGCACTGGCACCTGCTGGAAAGGGGAGGAAAATGGCATCATGCAAGGAATGAGAAGGCATCATGCAGGGAACGGCAAGGCACCTTGAGGGAATGAGAAGGCACATGATTTTTATGTGCCCTAGTACATTGTTTTGCTTTTGTGTTCATACATCCATGCATCGTTCTGGTTCACTCTTACCACGTGGGCGTGCGCGTCAGCTTGCCCCACCCCGTGCTGCACTGTCACGCCCCGCTGGCAGCTGCTGAAACACGGGGAGGGAGGGAGGGAGGGAGGGAGGAGAGGGGAGGGGAGGGGAGATGAGGCATTGGTCAAATGACTCGAAACAGAGGGGAGAGAGGAGGGGACTGGTCAAATGACTCAAAACAAAGAGGAGAGAGGAGGGGATTGGTGAAAAGACTCAAAACTGAGGGGAGAGAGGAGGGGATTGGTCAAATGAGTCGAAACAAAGAGGAGAGAGGAGGGGATAGGTGAAATGACTCAAAACAGAGAGAGAGGAGGGGATTGGTCAAATGGCTCAAAACAGAGGGGAGAGAAGAGGGGATTGGTCAAATGACTCAGAACAGAGGGGAGATAGGAGGGGATTGGTCAAATGATTCAAAACAGAGGGGAGAGACGAGGGGATTGGTCAAATGACTCAAAACAAAGAGGAGAGAGGAGGGGATTGGTGAAAAGACTCAAAACTGAGGGGAGAGAGGAGGGGATTGGTCAAATGAGTCGAAACAAAGAGGAGAGAGGAGGGGATAGGTGAAATGACTCAAAACAGAGAGAGAGGAGGGGATTGGTCAAATGACTCAAAACAAATAGGAGAGAGGAGGGGATTGGACAAATGACTCAAAACAAATAGGAGAGAGGAGGGGATTGGTCAAATGACTCAAAACAGAGAGGAGAGAGGAGGGGATTGGTGAAATGACTCAAAACTGAGGGGAGAGAGGAGGGGATTGGTCAAATGACTCAAAACAAAGAGGAGAGAGAGGAGGGGATTGGTGAAATGACTCGAAACAAAGAGGAGAGAGGAGGGGATTGGTTAAATGACTCAAAACGAATAGGAGAGATGAGGGGATTGGTCAAATGACTCAAAACAGAGGGAAGAGAGTAGGGGATTGGTCAAATGACTCAAAACAGGGGGAAGAGAGGAGGGGATTGGTCAAATGACTCAAAACAAAGAGGGGAGAGGAGGGGATTGGTCAAATGACTCAAAACAGAGGGGAGAGAGTAGGGGATTGGTCAAATGACTCAAAACAGGGGGAAGAGAGGAGGGGATTGGTCAAATGACTCAAAACAAAGAGGAGAGAGGAGGGGATTGGTCAAATGACTCAAAACAGAGGGGAGAGAGGAGGGGATTGGTCAAATGACTCAAAACAAAGAGGAGAGAGGAGGGGATTGGTCAAATGACTCAAAACAAAGGGGACAGAGGAGGGGATTGGTCAAATGACTCACAACGCACCTGGGGCTGGTTTGGTGGGCCATGCGGCATGGCATGGCGCTGCGCTCCCTCCTCCTGCTTCTGTTTCTCTCCCTTGTTCTCTCTCATGTCCCGCGCATGGATGAACAGGGACGGCCACACAAGCAGCTGGCAACGCATCTGCTCCCTGTGCAAAGTATCTTCATCTTGGCGACAGGAGAAACTGGCACCTGCGCAAGGGGAGGGGAGGAGTTGGGGTGGGGGAGCAGAGCAAGTGAGCGGGGGGAGCAGGGCAAGTGAGCGGGGGGAGCACCCTAAACCCCCTTACCCCCTTACCTGGCAGGAAATGAGAAGGCACCATGCAGGGAATGCGAATGCACCTGGCAGGGCATGCCAAGGCACCATGCAGGGCATGAGAATTTACCGGGCAGGGCATGAGAAGGCACCATGCAGGGCATGGGAAGGCACCTGGCAGAAGGGGGGAAGTGGGGAAAGAGGGGAGGGGGTGGGTGAGACATGCTCAAATGGGCAAGCGCTGCACTGGTACCTGGCAGAAAGGGGAGGGGAGAGGGTGGCCTGGATGTCTCAACGTTCCCCAGAGCGCCATGAGCAGCGCCGTCGTTGTCGTTGGCGTGTCAGCGGCATGGCAATTGGCATGACAGCGGCGTGGCATCGGCGCCCTGAAGCGGAGCTAAACGGAAATCGCCATGTTTGGTGGCAGATTTTGGATGTGGAATGCCGCATTGCTGCTGGCTCCTGGAACGGCAGATGACGAGCTTGTGCTGGCTGCAGCGTGCCTGCCATGACCATGCACACGTCAGCACGAACACGGACAAGCAGAAATCGGAACAAACGGAGCTAAGAAGAGGGAATCTACGAAGAAAACGAAATTACTGGAAACAAGACTGAAGATAGCGTGAGTAAGAAAGCGGGCTTACGAAATACTAATGCCATGGCCCATGGCGGATGGCGATCCAAAAGAGAGGCTGCGCTCTTGAGTAGAATGGCTTGAGATTGAAACGAGATCTGGAAAAAAAAAAAATAGCAAACGAAATCACGAAAAACGAAACTACGATAGCGTGACTGCGACTAAGAAAGCAGGCTTACGAAATGGTGATGCCATGCCCCATGGCGGAGGGCGATCTAGAAGAGAGGCTCGGATGTTGAGTTGAGATAGAGTGGCGGATGATAAGAATCGAGGTCTGAAAAACGGGAGTGGGAGTTAGGTGAGCGATTGTGAGCCCAGCCCACTCACATCACGTTTCGTGCACTTTCTGGCTTGCTTGGTCCCCCTGAACGAACGTGGGTTCGTGGTGCAAAGTGGATGTACTGAAGTAGCGTTCTGCACAGTGCTACGTCGGCAGCGCAGTGACAAAGTCGGAAAGTCGGTTTGGGTGCCCTGCGTATATGCAGTCCGACACTCCGATACAGCGAGCGCGACCCAAAGTGAATGTGCCAGCATTTACAGTGACAAATTCGCAGCGCGAATAGGTTTCGCTCGTCAGCTGTGCCCAAAACGAGAACAGCAAAACAGTATCTTGCAAAACTACAGCTTTCCACATGTCAGTAAACAGAACAGATTTTGCTGATTTACAAGCTACACATGTAAGTTGACAAATATGTTTGTGTAATCTGGAGCTTATGCATGTAGGTCAACAAATCAATGACAAATTAGCTCTGGAATAATGAGCTGAATATTAAGGAACGTGCGCATCTGCATGCGTATATGCATGAATACTCGCATGTCTGGTACCTACCTATTTAACCTAGACGCGCGTAGACATACGTATGCATGCGTACGTATGCCTTCATGCACGTAGTGCGTCTACCTACCGTACACACTCGTACGCGACGCATATGTACATAACCGTACATGCACCAACGCGTACGCACTCGTACGACCGACCTTTTTCTTTGCCCGCGCAAAGAGAGCCGTTGATATCGTCTCGCCGGGGACAATCGCTCTTGCTCGACTGATCGTCAAGTGTGACCGATTTTCGCCATTCAGCACCGTGGTTACGCCAACAGATTGATTGGTTGGATGCTGACCGGGACAAGCTTCACTTCCACCATTGGGCTGGGATAGAAAGAGAGAGACACGAAGGGCAGCGAGCGACATAGAGGGAGTGATGGAGGTGCAAGGAAGAGAAAGGGTGTTGAGCCTCAGTTGTTAAGGAGGTTTAGGGGGTGCAGAGATGCCCGAGAGCAGGTGAGTGGTGCAGCAGAGCAGGTGAGTGGTGCAGCAGAGCAGGTGAGTGGTGCAGCAGAGCAGGTGAGTGGTGCAGCAGAGCAGGTGAGTGGTGCAGCAGAGCAGGTGAGTGGTGCAGCAGAGCAGGTGAGTGGTGCGGCAGAGCAGGTGAGTGGTGCGGCAGAGCAGGTGAGTGGTGCAGCAGAGCAGGTGAGTGGTGCGGGAGAGCAGGTGAGTGGTGCAGCAGAGCAGGTGAGTGGTGCAGCAGAGCAGGTGAGTGGTGCGGCAGAGCAGGTGAGTGGTGCAGCAGAGCAGGGCACGGGGTGTGTGGGTGCTGGACTCGCTGCTGATAGCCTGGTGCTGGTGGTGGGGCGTGACGCCAGTAGCCTTGCTGTAGAGCACATGGGTGAGGTGACAGGGCATGGGGCGTGCCAGTGTGGTGGTCGAGGTGTGCCAGTAAAGAAAAATCTCCTACACCAACGAAGCAACACAACGAAGGTGTAGACGACAAGCACGTCCGGAAAAAACCAGTCAAGATGGCTGAGGCTTACAACAAGAAGGGATGCGACGACGAGTATGATATGAAAGAAGAATGCCCCAGAGCAGTAAGAAAACACCTTTAGATAAGATTTGAATGGAAACGGAGCCTTGAGGTGGATGAAACAAAAGGACCAGGCGGGCATTGAACCCCGCTAATCTTCTATGATTAGAGGTTTGTGCTACTGGTCCTGAGAAGAATTCGTTGAGGTAAAAGATATGGTCTGTTGTGAAAATCAGCCATTGAGCGTTTCCCTCCTTGATCGGTAGCCACGGCCATACAATCGCACATGGGTCGCGGAAAGCGCGAGGCGGAGGGCAATCGGAGCGGTAATGGAGGTCGGGGGAAATCGAAGCGGCACAAGTCGCGATACCTGAACGCTGTGAGCCTTTAAACTTATGTCGTGACGCATTAGTCAACATAAACCGCCGGCAGGCGTGTACCAATGTTTTTCTTGGCTGACAGACGAATAACGACGTTAATCAGCGACAATTCTGCAGGCGCGTTCAGTCGCGTTTCGGTCGCGAGTCGCAGCAGCATCCGTTGCGCGTCGCCGCTGCTATGAAGCATCATGGAGGACGCAGAGCCGCTGCGCGCGCTCTCCGCCCACATCGCGTAAAAACGGACCAGGCGGGTATCGCCCTTAGATAGTTTCCCGCAGCTTTCCGCTCTATCGCCGCGTTCCTTCCGTCCCTAGTCCCTCCCCGCGCTGCGCGCGCTCTCCGTCCACAGCGCGTGACGCGGACCGTACTTGTCTCCCGCCGAGTAGCCATGGAGGACGCAGAGGCGCGCCGCTCTCGCCTGCGCAGCATGCGCGAGTCCGCGGCGAAGCAGCAGGCGGCGTCCCCCGGCGCGCCCACGCCTTCCGCCGCCCTCTCCGCACTCCCCTCCCCCGACTTCTCTCCGCCGCTTATCCGTACGCATCTGCGCGTGCGCCATCCGGGGAAGGCGGACCTGGGGGAGGTAGATATGCTAGACGGCCAGCAGGAGCAGCCACCACAGGCTCGGGGAATTTCTCATAGGCCTCATGTAAATATCTTCAAAGCTCTAGCGTGTTTGTCTTAAAGCCCTATCATTCTCAGCTTCCGAGGTACTTGATCTACCCTACTCCCCAGCACCACGAGTGTCAAGTGCTGCCGTTTATGACTCCCAAGTCATCTCTCCATCATTTCTCCCAAGTCATTTCTCCAGCATTTCCCTCGCAGCATCCGGACTCAAGCAGACGCCATCACTGCATGTGACATGCTGCGCGCTGCAGGGCCCAGGAAGGTATGCGAGGCTACAGGGGAGGAAGAACAGTGGGTAGTAGGTAGGTGAGGGGGACTTTCTGGAATCTTAATACTGTTTCGAACAAACGTGTGGCGGTGGATTAGCCTGCTGCTTGATGCTGCGGGTCCCAGAAAGGTATTCTGCACGGCTAGGGCCTAGAGGGGACGAAGAACTGTGGGGCAAGAACTTTCGGGAAACTCAAATTGTCTCAAGTGTTTTTAATGTAAGTATGATGGTGAAGTGGGATGGTTTTGCATGCTCTAGGGCCCATAAAGGTATCACATTGCGTGGGGTTCAGGTCATCTAAACCTCATGGGGGGTGGGGGTGGGATGGGGGGGGAAGGAGCAGGGGGAGTGGGGGACGGGAGGGGGAGAGAGAAGGGCACACCTGCTGAGGACGGCATGGTGGGCGTGCTGACGTCATGGTTTGCTTGCTTGCTGGCGCTCTGGCGCTGCTGCGAGAGGGGAAGGATAATCCTCGAGTTTCCCTGCTGAATTGATTTACCAGCAAGCAACAGCTCCTCGTAATTCATCAGGTGAGGCACGAGGAGTGGAGGGAGTGTACTTGCTTTGCTTTGAGGAGGAAGGGAGGGTGAAGAAACACCTCTTTCAACTCCACTCAACCGCTGTCACGTAACCCACGACACTCCCATCAGGTGGAGATCACGAGCATGGAGGTGGTGGTGGTGGAGGGGAGATGTCCCATGAAGCATCGCCGCCTCTCTTAAGCCCGCTCAACCCCTGTCAACTGCTTTCAACCCCCCCAAAATATTGTAAACACCCCAAAACACTCCCGTAATGTGGTGATCACGAGCATGGAGGTGGATGGATGGCCGGTTGCTGGGGTGGAGTGGTCCTTGCGGCAACACCCCTCTTAAACCTGCTCAAACCCCTTCAACCACTTTCAACTGCTATCAACCAACCCCTTTAAACTGTTTTCAACCACTCCCATCAGGTGGTGATCACGAGCATGGAGGTGGATGGCCAGTTGCTGGTGGTGGGTAGCGACGCCAGCAGCCCTGCTGTAGAGCAGGTGGGTGCAGCAGAGCAGGTGAGTGGTGCAGCAGAGCAGGTGAGTGGTGCGGCAGAGCAGGTGAGTGGTGCGGCAGAGCAGGTGAGTGGTGCGGCAGAGCAGGTGAGTGGTGCGGCAGAGCAGGTGAGTGGTGCAGCAGAGCAGGTGAGTGGTGCGGCAGAGCAGGTGAGTGGTGCAGCAGAGCAGGTGAGTGGTGCAGCAGAGCAGGTGAGTGGTGCAGCAGAGCAGGTGAGTGGTGCGGCAGAGCAGGTGAGTGGTGCAGCAGAGCAGGTGAGTGGTGCAGCAGAGCAGGTGAGTGGTGCAGCAGAGCAGGTGAGTGGTGCAGCAGAGCAGGTGAGTGGTGCAGCAGAGCAGGTGAGTGGTGCAGCAGAGCAGGTGAGTGGTGCGGCAGAGCAGGTGAGTGGTGCAGCAGAGCAGGTGAGTGGTGCAGCAGAGCAGGTGAGTGGTGCAGCAGAGCAGGTGAGTGGTGCAGCAGAGCAGGTGAGTGGTGCAGCAGAGCAGGTGAGTGGTGCAGCAGAGCAGGTGAGTGGTGCAGCAGAGCAGGTGAGTGGTGCAGCAGAGCAGGTGAGTGGTGCAGCAGAGCAGGTGAGTGGTGCAGCAGAGCAGGTGAGTGGTGCAGCAGAGCAGGTGAGTGGTGCAGCAGAGCAGGGCACGGGGTGTGTGGGTGCTGGACTCGCTGCTGATAGCCTGGTGCTGGTGGTGGGGCGTGACGCCAGTAGCCCTGCTGTAGAGCACATGGGTGAGGTGACAGGGCATGGGGCGTGCCAGTGTGGTGGTCGAGGTGTGCTTTGAGTCGAATCACTCACATGTGGTTGGATATGCTGCTGCTGCTGCTGCTGGTGCTGGTGGTGGGGAGTGACGCCAGCAGCCGTGCAGCAGGGGAAGCGAGTGAGGTGACAGGTCATGAGGGTGTTGGTCTGGTGTTGAGGTGTGGTTTGAGATGACTCCTGAACATGCTGCTTGTGCTGCTGGTGGGTAGTGACGCCAGTAGCCCTGCTGCAGAGGAGGTGTGTGAGAGGGCATGGGGGTGTTGGTCTAGTGCTTGATTTGATGTGTGGTGTGAGGATGGGGCAGGTTTCACACAACAGGTCGGCGCATGAGGCATGCCGTGTCGGTGAGTGTTAGTAGGTCAGCAATGGGCCCTTGTTTTGACCTTGGAAAGCACGTCTCATCACTTCACCCCCCTGCCCTTGTCACTTCACCCCCCTGCCCTTGTCACTTCACCCCCCTGCCCTTTTCACTTCACCCCCCTGTGCTGGTCACTTATCCTGCCTACCTGTAGTGAACTTGTGCCAGTTTTCTTCTTTCTCCCCCTCTTTGATTCAATTCTCATTCTCCCTTCAGTTTCTGTCACTCATTATCCCCTACGTTTGCACCTGCCCTGCCCACCCCTACATACACCACCCCTTACATACACTGCCCTGGCTCCCACTCTGGTCAACATCTTGACATACGTATTTCAGGAGGAGGGCCCCGGACCACCTGGATCATCTTGATCACATTCCTTGCAACGCTTCTGCTTTGCAGTGCCCAAGATACCCGAGTACTTCACTGTATGGCACTCCTTCTCACACTCTCCTTCTCACACCCTCCTTCTCTCAATCTCCTTCTCACACTCTCCTTCTGTGTGCAAATCAAAACAAGCAGCGCATATCGTCTCTCTCATCCCCCCTTGCTCTCCCTTCTGCTCTCCTCTCCCTTCCCCCCTTACTCCCCTCCCCCTCCTCAGGCGGCAAGGCGACAACATGAGCGTAATCGGAAAGGTGATGGCAGAAAGCTTGCTTGTGATTGGTTAATAAGCAGAAATGGGGTACAAGAGAGGGGAAGAAAACCCCCCTAAAATCCTGAAAAAACCCCCCCACAGCCCCCCCAAGGCCCCCCTAAGGCCCCCCTACCCCCCAATTCTCCTCACAGCCCCTCACAGCCCCCCTCGAACCGCCCTGGAAATCCCTGGGCATGGCCCATGCATATCTGCTCCCTGTCATATCACATTCCTGCTTCTGCTTCTACTTGGTGCTCCCTATCTATCATATCCCTCTCGGGCATGGCATGGCATGGCATGGCATGGCATGGCATGGCATGGCATGGCATGGCATGGCATGGCCAACCAGGGAGGGGCGCACAGCACAGAGAGCCAGGAGCTCATCCACCACTCCCTCTTCTGTTCTGCTTCTGCTCCCCACTCCCCTCCCTTTTCCCTCACCCCTCCCCCCTTTCTCTGCCCGCCTGCGTATATAATAACAAGCACATACATTCATATTCGCTAAGTCATCTATCACTCTACGCGTCGTAGCAAATAGCCTCGTGTTGTCGACAGGAGAAAATGGCACATGCGCTCCCTCCTTGTGCGTCTGTTTCTCTCTCTTCTTCTCCCTCATGTCGTGCCCTGCGCATGGCTGAACACAAGCAGGTGGCAACACATCTACTCCCTGTTTCCGTTTCTGCCACTCTTTCATATCCCAAACCTGGCCCAAACCAAACCTGCACTCCCCCCATCCCCCTGCACATATAATAACAGGCTCATACATTTATGTTCCTAACGTAATCAGATTCATCAATCCCTACCACTCTACACATTGCAAGCCAAGTGTCTTCGTCTTGGCGACAGGAGGGAAGCTGGCACCTGCGCAAGGGGAGGGGGGGAGTTGGGGTGGGGGAGAGGGGAAGCGGAGCAAGTGAGCGGGGGGAGCAGGGCAAGTGAGGGGATGGCAGGAGGTGTGAGGGCATGGTGGGATGGCAGGTGTGAGGGATATGGCAAGGTGTGCAGTGCATGCTCTGGGGCGACTCACAACGCACCTGGGGCCGGTTTGGTGGGCCATGCAGCATGGCATGGCGCTGCGCTCCCTCCTCCTGCTTCTGTTTCTCTCCCTTGTTCTCTCTCATGTCCCGCGCATGGATGATGAGGGACGGCCGCACAAGCAGCTGGCAACGCATCTGCTCCCTGTGCAAAGTATCTTCATCTTGGCGACAGGAGAAACTGGCACCTGCGCAAGGGGAGGGGAGGAGTTGGGGTGGGGGAGCAGAGCAAGTGAGCGGGGGGAGCAGGGCAAGTGAGCGGGGGGAGCACCCTAAACCCCCTTACCCCCTTACCTGGCAGGAAATGAAAGTCACCATGCAGGGAATGCAACCCACCAGCCAGGGCATGAACAGGCACCATGCAGGGCATGTGAAGGCACCGTGCAACATGCGAAGGCACCTTGCAGGGCATGAGAAGGCACCTGGCAGAAGGGGTAAAGTGGGAAAAGAGGGGAGGGGGTGGGTGAGACAAGCTCAAATGGGCAGGCGCTGCACTGGCAGCTGGCAGAAAGGGGAGGGGAGAGGGTGGCTTGGACGTCTCCCCTTGAGCAAAGAATGCACACAGGAACAACAAACAAGCAAGCAAAACAAACTGAAACAGACAAACAAACAAACAAACAGGAAATATTGGGATGGAAAGAGGGGACGGGGTGAGTGAGACCTCTTCAATCAACATGCGCTACACTGGCACCTGCTGGAAACGGGAGGACAGAGGGGAGGTGTTGAGTGTGACACCTCAAAACATTATGCCTTGCACTGGCACCTGCTGGAAAGGGGAGGAAAATGGCATCATGCAAGGAATGAGAAGGCATCATGCAGGGAACGGCAAGGCACCTTGAGGGAATGAGAAGGCACATGATTTTTATGTGCCCTAGTACATTGTTTTGCTTTTGTGTTCATACATCCATGCATCGTTCTGGTTCACTCTTACCACGTGGGCGTGCGCGTCAGCTTGCCCCACCCCGTGCTGCACTGTCACGCCCCGCTGGCAGCTGCTGAAACACGGGGAGGGAGGGAGGGAGGGAGGGAGGAGAGGGGAGGGGAGGGGAGATGAGGCATTGGTCAAATGACTCGAAACAGAGGGGAGAGAGGAGGGGACTGGTCAAATGACTCAAAACAAAGAGGAGAGAGGAGGGGATTGGTGAAAAGACTCAAAACTGAGGGGAGAGAGGAGGGGATTGGTCAAATGAGTCGAAACAAAGAGGAGAGAGGAGGGGATAGGTGAAATGACTCAAAACAGAGAGAGAGGAGGGGATTGGTCAAATGGCTCAAAACAGAGGGGAGAGAAGAGGGGATTGGTCAAATGACTCAGAACAGAGGGGAGATAGGAGGGGATTGGTCAAATGATTCAAAACAGAGGGGAGAGACGAGGGGATTGGTCAAATGACTCAAAACAAAGAGGAGAGAGGAGGGGATTGGTGAAAAGACTCAAAACTGAGGGGAGAGAGGAGGGGATTGGTCAAATGAGTCGAAACAAAGAGGAGAGAGGAGGGGATAGGTGAAATGACTCAAAACAGAGAGAGAGGAGGGGATTGGTCAAATGACTCAAAACAAATAGGAGAGAGGAGGGGATTGGACAAATGACTCAAAACAAATAGGAGAGAGGAGGGGATTGGTCAAATGACTCAAAACAGAGAGGAGAGAGGAGGGGATTGGTGAAATGACTCAAAACTGAGGGGAGAGAGGAGGGGATTGGTCAAATGACTCAAAACAAAGAGGAGAGAGAGGAGGGGATTGGTGAAATGACTCGAAACAAAGAGGAGAGAGGAGGGGATTGGTTAAATGACTCAAAACGAATAGGAGAGATGAGGGGATTGGTCAAATGACTCAAAACAGAGGGAAGAGAGTAGGGGATTGGTCAAATGACTCAAAACAGGGGGAAGAGAGGAGGGGATTGGTCAAATGACTCAAAACAAAGAGGGGAGAGGAGGGGATTGGTCAAATGACTCAAAACAGAGGGGAGAGAGTAGGGGATTGGTCAAATGACTCAAAACAGGGGGAAGAGAGGAGGGGATTGGTCAAATGACTCAAAACAAAGAGGAGAGAGGAGGGGATTGGTCAAATGACTCAAAACAGAGGGGAGAGAGGAGGGGATTGGTCAAATGACTCAAAACAAAGAGGAGAGAGGAGGGGATTGGTCAAATGACTCAAAACAAAGGGGACAGAGGAGGGGATTGGTCAAATGACTCACAACGCACCTGGGGCTGGTTTGGTGGGCCATGCGGCATGGCATGGCGCTGCGCTCCCTCCTCCTGCTTCTGTTTCTCTCCCTTGTTCTCTCTCATGTCCCGCGCATGGATGAACAGGGACGGCCACACAAGCAGCTGGCAACGCATCTGCTCCCTGTGCAAAGTATCTTCATCTTGGCGACAGGAGAAACTGGCACCTGCGCAAGGGGAGGGGAGGAGTTGGGGTGGGGGAGCAGAGCAAGTGAGCGGGGGGAGCAGGGCAAGTGAGCGGGGGGAGCACCCTAAACCCCCTTACCCCCTTACCTGGCAGGAAATGAGAAGGCACCATGCAGGGAATGCGAATGCACCTGGCAGGGCATGCCAAGGCACCATGCAGGGCATGAGAATTTACCGGGCAGGGCATGAGAAGGCACCATGCAGGGCATGGGAAGGCACCTGGCAGAAGGGGGGAAGTGGGGAAAGAGGGGAGGGGGTGGGTGAGACATGCTCAAATGGGCAAGCGCTGCACTGGTACCTGGCAGAAAGGGGAGGGGAGAGGGTGGCCTGGATGTCTCAACGTTCCCCAGAGCGCCATGAGCAGCGCCGTCGTTGTCGTTGGCGTGTCAGCGGCATGGCAATTGGCATGACAGCGGCGTGGCATCGGCGCCCTGAAGCGGAGCTAAACGGAAATCGCCATGTTTGGTGGCAGATTTTGGATGTGGAATGCCGCATTGCTGCTGGCTCCTGGAACGGCAGATGACGAGCTTGTGCTGGCTGCAGCGTGCCTGCCATGACCATGCACACGTCAGCACGAACACGGACAAGCAGAAATCGGAACAAACGGAGCTAAGAAGAGGGAATCTACGAAGAAAACGAAATTACTGGAAACAAGACTGAAGATAGCGTGAGTAAGAAAGCGGGCTTACGAAATACTAATGCCATGGCCCATGGCGGATGGCGATCCAAAAGAGAGGCTGCGCTCTTGAGTAGAATGGCTTGAGATTGAAACGAGATCTGGAAAAAAAAAAAATAGCAAACGAAATCACGAAAAACGAAACTACGATAGCGTGACTGCGACTAAGAAAGCAGGCTTACGAAATGGTGATGCCATGCCCCATGGCGGAGGGCGATCTAGAAGAGAGGCTCGGATGTTGAGTTGAGATAGAGTGGCGGATGATAAGAATCGAGGTCTGAAAAACGGGAGTGGGAGTTAGGTGAGCGATTGTGAGCCCAGCCCACTCACATCACGTTTCGTGCACTTTCTGGCTTGCTTGGTCCCCCTGAACGAACGTGGGTTCGTGGTGCAAAGTGGATGTACTGAAGTAGCGTTCTGCACAGTGCTACGTCGGCAGCGCAGTGACAAAGTCGGAAAGTCGGTTTGGGTGCCCTGCGTATATGCAGTCCGACACTCCGATACAGCGAGCGCGACCCAAAGTGAATGTGCCAGCATTTACAGTGACAAATTCGCAGCGCGAATAGGTTTCGCTCGTCAGCTGTGCCCAAAACGAGAACAGCAAAACAGTATCTTGCAAAACTACAGCTTTCCACATGTCAGTAAACAGAACAGATTTTGCTGATTTACAAGCTACACATGTAAGTTGACAAATATGTTTGTGTAATCTGGAGCTTATGCATGTAGGTCAACAAATCAATGACAAATTAGCTCTGGAATAATGAGCTGAATATTAAGGAACGTGCGCATCTGCATGCGTATATGCATGAATACTCGCATGTCTGGTACCTACCTATTTAACCTAGACGCGCGTAGACATACGTATGCATGCGTACGTATGCCTTCATGCACGTAGTGCGTCTACCTACCGTACACACTCGTACGCGACGCATATGTACATAACCGTACATGCACCAACGCGTACGCACTCGTATGACCGACCTTTTTCTTTGCCCGCGCAAAGAGAGCCGTTGATATCGTCTCGCCGGGGACAATCGCTCTTGCTCGACTGATCGTCAAGTGTGACCGATTTTCGCCATTCAGCACCGTGGTTACGCCAACAGATTGATTGGTTGGATGCTGACCGGGACAAGCTTCACTTCCACCATTGGGCTGGGATAGAAAGAGAGAGACACGAAGGGCAGCGAGCGACATAGAGGGAGTGATGGAGGTGCAAGGAAGAGAAAGGGTGTTGAGCCTCAGTTGTTAAGGAGGTTTAGGGGGTGCAGAGATGCCCGAGAGCAGGTGAGTGGTGCAGCAGAGCAGGTGAGTGGTGCAGCAGAGCAGGTGAGTGGTGCAGCAGAGCAGGTGAGTGGTGCAGCAGAGCAGGTGAGTGGTGCAGCAGAGCAGGTGAGTGGTGCAGCAGAGCAGGTGAGTGGTGCGGCAGAGCAGGTGAGTGGTGCGGCAGAGCAGGTGAGTGGTGCAGCAGAGCAGGTGAGTGGTGCGGGAGAGCAGGTGAGTGGTGCAGCAGAGCAGGTGAGTGGTGCAGCAGAGCAGGTGAGTGGTGCGGCAGAGCAGGTGAGTGGTGCAGCAGAGCAGGGCACGGGGTGTGTGGGTGCTGGACTCGCTGCTGATAGCCTGGTGCTGGTGGTGGGGCGTGACGCCAGTAGCCTTGCTGTAGAGCACATGGGTGAGGTGACAGGGCATGGGGCGTGCCAGTGTGGTGGTCGAGGTGTGCCAGTAAAGAAAAATCTCCTACACCAACGAAGCAACACAACGAAGGTGTAGACGACAAGCACGTCCGGAAAAAACCAGTCAAGATGGCTGAGGCTTACAACAAGAAGGGATGCGACGACGAGTATGATATGAAAGAAGAATGCCCCAGAGCAGTAAGAAAACACCTTTAGATAAGATTTGAATGGAAACGGAGCCTTGAGGTGGATGAAACAAAAGGACCAGGCGGGCATTGAACCCCGCTAATCTTCTATGATTAGAGGTTTGTGCTACTGGTCCTGAGAAGAATTCGTTGAGGTAAAAGATATGGTCTGTTGTGAAAATCAGCCATTGAGCGTTTCCCTCCTTGATCGGTAGCCACGGCCATACAATCGCACATGGGTCGCGGAAAGCGCGAGGCGGAGGGCAATCGGAGCGGTAATGGAGGTCGGGGGAAATCGAAGCGGCACAAGTCGCGATACCTGAACGCTGTGAGCCTTTAAACTTATGTCGTGACGCATTAGTCAACATGAACCGCCGGCAGGCGTGTACCAATGTTTTTCTTGGCTGACAGACGAATAACGACGATAATCAGCGACAATTCTGCAGGCGCGTTCAGTCGCGTTTCGGTCGCGAGTCGCAGCAGCATCCGTTGCGCGTCGCCGCTGCTATGAAGCATCATGGAGGACGCAGAGCCGCTGCGCGCGCTCTCCGCCCACATCGCGTAAAAACGGACCAGGCGGGTATCGCCCTTAGATAGTTTCCCGCAGCTTTCCGCTCTATCGCCGCGTTCCTTCCGTCCCTAGTCCCTCCCCGCGCTGCGCGCGCTCTCCGTCCACAGCGCGTGACGCGGACCGTACTTGTCTCCCGCCGAGTAGCCATGGAGGACGCAGAGGCGCGCCGCTCTCGCCTGCGCAGCATGCGCGAGTCCGCGGCGAAGCAGCAGGCGGCGTCCCCCGGCGCGCCCACGCCTTCCGCCGCCCTCTCCGCACTCCCCTCCCCCGACTTCTCTCCGCCGCTTATCCGTACGCATCTGCGCGTGCGCCATCCGGGGAAGGCGGACCTGGGGGAGGTAGATATGCTAGACGGCCAGCAGGAGCAGCCACCACAGGCTCGGGGAATTTCTCATAGGCCTCATGTAAATATCTTCAAAGCTCTAGCGTGTTTGTCTTAAAGCCCTATCATTCTCAGCTTCCGAGGTACTTGATCTACCCTACTCCCCAGCACCACGAGTGTCAAGTGCTGCCGTTTATGACTCCCAAGTCATCTCTCCATCATTTCTCCCAAGTCATTTCTCCAGCATTTCCCTCGCAGCATCCGGACTCAAGCAGACGCCATCACTGCATGTGACATGCTGCGCGCTGCAGGGCCCAGGAAGGTATGCGAGGCTACAGGGGAGGAAGAACAGTGGGTAGTAGGTAGGTGAGGGGGACTTTCTGGAATCTTAATACTGTTTCGAACAAACGTGTGGCGGTGGATTAGCCTGCTGCTTGATGCTGCGGGTCCCAGAAAGGTATTCTGCACGGCTAGGGCCTAGAGGGGACGAAGAACTGTGGGGCAAGAACTTTCGGGAAACTCAAATTGTCTCAAGTGTTTTTAATGTAAGTATGATGGTGAAGTGGGATGGTTTTGCATGCTCTAGGGCCCATAAAGGTATCACATTGCGTGGGGTTCAGGTCATCTAAACCTCATGGGGGGTGGGGGTGGGATGGGGGGGGAAGGAGCAGGGGGAGTGGGGGACGGGAGGGGGAGAGAGAAGGGCACACCTGCTGAGGACGGCATGGTGGGCGTGCTGACGTCATGGTTTGCTTGCTTGCTGGCGCTCTGGCGCTGCTGCGAGAGGGGAAGGATAATCCTCGAGTTTCCCTGCTGAATTGATTTACCAGCAAGCAACAGCTCCTCGTAATTCATCAGGTGAGGCACGAGGAGTGGAGGGAGTGTACTTGCTTTGCTTTGAGGAGGAAGGGAGGGTGAAGAAACACCTCTTTCAACTCCACTCAACCGCTGTCACGTAACCCACGACACTCCCATCAGGTGGAGATCACGAGCATGGAGGTGGTGGTGGTGGAGGGGAGATGTCCCATGAAGCATCGCCGCCTCTCTTAAGCCCGCTCAACCCCTGTCAACTGCTTTCAACCCCCCCAAAATATTGTAAACACCCCAAAACACTCCCGTAATGTGGTGATCACGAGCATGGAGGTGGATGGATGGCCGGTTGCTGGGGTGGAGTGGTCCTTGCGGCAACACCCCTCTTAAACCTGCTCAAACCCCTTCAACCACTTTCAACTGCTATCAACCAACCCCTTTAAACTGTTTTCAACCACTCCCATCAGGTGGTGATCACGAGCATGGAGGTGGATGGCCAGTTGCTGGTGGTGGGTAGCGACGCCAGCAGCCCTGCTGTAGAGCAGGTGGGTGCAGCAGAGCAGGTGAGTGGTGCAGCAGAGCAGGTGAGTGGTGCGGCAGAGCAGGTGAGTGGTGCGGCAGAGCAGGTGAGTGGTGCGGCAGAGCAGGTGAGTGGTGCGGCAGAGCAGGTGAGTGGTGCAGCAGAGCAGGTGAGTGGTGCGGCAGAGCAGGTGAGTGGTGCAGCAGAGCAGGTGAGTGGTGCAGCAGAGCAGGTGAGTGGTGCAGCAGAGCAGGTGAGTGGTGCGGCAGAGCAGGTGAGTGGTGCAGCAGAGCAGGTGAGTGGTGCAGCAGAGCAGGTGAGTGGTGCAGCAGAGCAGGTGAGTGGTGCAGCAGAGCAGGTGAGTGGTGCAGCAGAGCAGGTGAGTGGTGCAGCAGAGCAGGTGAGTGGTGCGGCAGAGCAGGTGAGTGGTGCAGCAGAGCAGGTGAGTGGTGCAGCAGAGCAGGTGAGTGGTGCAGCAGAGCAGGTGAGTGGTGCAGCAGAGCAGGTGAGTGGTGCAGCAGAGCAGGTGAGTGGTGCAGCAGAGCAGGTGAGTGGTGCAGCAGAGCAGGTGAGTGGTGCAGCAGAGCAGGTGAGTGGTGCAGCAGAGCAGGTGAGTGGTGCAGCAGAGCAGGTGAGTGGTGCAGCAGAGCAGGTGAGTGGTGCAGCAGAGCAGGGCACGGGGTGTGTGGGTGCTGGACTCGCTGCTGATAGCCTGGTGCTGGTGGTGGGGCGTGACGCCAGTAGCCCTGCTGTAGAGCACATGGGTGAGGTGACAGGGCATGGGGCGTGCCAGTGTGGTGGTCGAGGTGTGCTTTGAGTCGAATCACTCACATGTGGTTGGATATGCTGCTGCTGCTGCTGCTGGTGCTGGTGGTGGGGAGTGACGCCAGCAGCCGTGCAGCAGGGGAAGCGAGTGAGGTGACAGGTCATGAGGGTGTTGGTCTGGTGTTGAGGTGTGGTTTGAGATGACTCCTGAACATGCTGCTTGTGCTGCTGGTGGGTAGTGACGCCAGTAGCCCTGCTGCAGAGGAGGTGTGTGAGAGGGCATGGGGGTGTTGGTCTAGTGCTTGATTTGATGTGTGGTGTGAGGATGGGGCAGGTTTCACACAACAGGTCGGCGCATGAGGCATGCCGTGTCGGTGAGTGTTAGTAGGTCAGCAATGGGCCCTTGTTTTGACCTTGGAAAGCACGTCTCATCACTTCACCCCCCTGCCCTTGTCACTTCACCCCCCTGCCCTTGTCACTTCACCCCCCTGCCCTTGTCACTTCACCCCCCTGTGCTGGTCACTTATCCTGCCTACCTGTAGTGAACTTGTGCCAGTTTTCTTCTTTCTCCCCCTCTTTGATTCAATTCTCATTCTCCCTTCAGTTTCTGTCACTCATTATCCCCTACGTTTGCACCTGCCCTGCCCACCCCTACATACACCACCCCTTACATACACTGCCCTGGCTCCCACTCTGGTCAACATCTTGACATACGTATTTCAGGAGGAGGGCCCCGGACCACCTGGATCATCTTGATCACATTCCTTGCAACGCTTCTGCTTTGCAGTGCCCAAGATACCCGAGTACTTCACTGTATGGCACTCCTTCTCACACTCTCCTTCTCACACCCTCCTTCTCTCAATCTCCTTCTCACACTCTCCTTCTGTGTGCAAATCAAAACAAGCAGCGCATATCGTCTCTCTCATCCCCCCTTGCTCTCCCTTCTGCTCTCCTCTCCCTTCCCCCCTTACTCCCCTCCCCCTCCTCAGGCGGCAAGGCGACAACATGAGCGTAATCGGAAAGGTGATGGCAGAAAGCTTGCTTGTGATTGGTTAATAAGCAGAAATGGGGTACAAGAGAGGGGAAGAAAACCCCCCTAAAATCCTGAAAAAACCCCCCCACAGCCCCCCCAAGGCCCCCCTAAGGCCCCCCTACCCCCCAATTCTCCTCACAGCCCCTCACAGCCCCCCTCGAACCGCCCTGGAAATCCCTGGGCATGGCCCATGCATATCTGCTCCCTGTCATATCACATTCCTGCTTCTGCTTCTACTTGGTGCTCCCTATCTATCATATCCCTCTCGGGCATGGCATGGCATGGCATGGCATGGCATGGCATGGCATGGCATGGCATGGCATGGCATGGCCAACCAGGGAGGGGCGCACAGCACAGAGAGCCAGGAGCTCATCCACCACTCCCTCTTCTGTTCTGCTTCTGCTCCCCACTCCCCTCCCTTTTCCCTCACCCCTCCCCCCTTTCTCTGCCCGCCTGCGTATATAATAACAAGCACATACATTCATATTCGCTAAGTCATCTATCACTCTACGCGTCGTAGCAAATAGCCTCGTGTTGTCGACAGGAGAAAATGGCACATGCGCTCCCTCCTTGTGCGTCTGTTTCTCTCTCTTCTTCTCCCTCATGTCGTGCCCTGCGCATGGCTGAACACAAGCAGGTGGCAACACATCTACTCCCTGTTTCCGTTTCTGCCACTCTTTCATATCCCAAACCTGGCCCAAACCAAACCTGCACTCCCCCCATCCCCCTGCACATATAATAACAGGCTCATACATTTATGTTCCTAACGTAATCAGATTCATCAATCCCTACCACTCTACACATTGCAAGCCAAGTGTCTTCGTCTTGGCGACAGGAGGGAAGCTGGCACCTGCGCAAGGGGAGGGGGGGAGTTGGGGTGGGGGAGAGGGGAAGCGGAGCAAGTGAGCGGGGGGAGCAGGGCAAGTGAGGGGATGGCAGGAGGTGTGAGGGCATGGTGGGATGGCAGGTGTGAGGGATATGGCAAGGTGTGCAGTGCATGCTCTGGGGCGACTCACAACGCACCTGGGGCCGGTTTGGTGGGCCATGCAGCATGGCATGGCGCTGCGCTCCCTCCTCCTGCTTCTGTTTCTCTCCCTTGTTCTCTCTCATGTCCCGCGCATGGATGATGAGGGACGGCCGCACAAGCAGCTGGCAACGCATCTGCTCCCTGTGCAAAGTATCTTCATCTTGGCGACAGGAGAAACTGGCACCTGCGCAAGGGGAGGGGAGGAGTTGGGGTGGGGGAGCAGAGCAAGTGAGCGGGGGGAGCAGGGCAAGTGAGCGGGGGGAGCACCCTAAACCCCCTTACCCCCTTACCTGGCAGGAAATGAAAGTCACCATGCAGGGAATGCAACCCACCAGCCAGGGCATGAACAGGCACCATGCAGGGCATGTGAAGGCACCGTGCAACATGCGAAGGCACCTTGCAGGGCATGAGAAGGCACCTGGCAGAAGGGGTAAAGTGGGAAAAGAGGGGAGGGGGTGGGTGAGACAAGCTCAAATGGGCAGGCGCTGCACTGGCAGCTGGCAGAAAGGGGAGGGGAGAGGGTGGCTTGGACGTCTCCCCTTGAGCAAAGAATGCACACAGGAACAACAAACAAGCAAGCAAAACAAACTGAAACAGACAAACAAACAAACAAACAGGAAATATTGGGATGGAAAGAGGGGACGGGGTGAGTGAGACCTCTTCAATCAACATGCGCTACACTGGCACCTGCTGGAAACGGGAGGACAGAGGGGAGGTGTTGAGTGTGACACCTCAAAACATTATGCCTTGCACTGGCACCTGCTGGAAAGGGGAGGAAAATGGCATCATGCAAGGAATGAGAAGGCATCATGCAGGGAACGGCAAGGCACCTTGAGGGAATGAGAAGGCACATGATTTTTATGTGCCCTAGTACATTGTTTTGCTTTTGTGTTCATACATCCATGCATCGTTCTGGTTCACTCTTACCACGTGGGCGTGCGCGTCAGCTTGCCCCACCCCGTGCTGCACTGTCACGCCCCGCTGGCAGCTGCTGAAACACGGGGAGGGAGGGAGGGAGGGAGGGAGGAGAGGGGAGGGGAGGGGAGATGAGGCATTGGTCAAATGACTCGAAACAGAGGGGAGAGAGGAGGGGACTGGTCAAATGACTCAAAACAAAGAGGAGAGAGGAGGGGATTGGTGAAAAGACTCAAAACTGAGGGGAGAGAGGAGGGGATTGGTCAAATGAGTCGAAACAAAGAGGAGAGAGGAGGGGATAGGTGAAATGACTCAAAACAGAGAGAGAGGAGGGGATTGGTCAAATGGCTCAAAACAGAGGGGAGAGAAGAGGGGATTGGTCAAATGACTCAGAACAGAGGGGAGATAGGAGGGGATTGGTCAAATGATTCAAAACAGAGGGGAGAGACGAGGGGATTGGTCAAATGACTCAAAACAAAGAGGAGAGAGGAGGGGATTGGTGAAAAGACTCAAAACTGAGGGGAGAGAGGAGGGGATTGGTCAAATGAGTCGAAACAAAGAGGAGAGAGGAGGGGATAGGTGAAATGACTCAAAACAGAGAGAGAGGAGGGGATTGGTCAAATGACTCAAAACAAATAGGAGAGAGGAGGGGATTGGACAAATGACTCAAAACAAATAGGAGAGAGGAGGGGATTGGTCAAATGACTCAAAACAGAGAGGAGAGAGGAGGGGATTGGTGAAATGACTCAAAACTGAGGGGAGAGAGGAGGGGATTGGTCAAATGACTCAAAACAAAGAGGAGAGAGAGGAGGGGATTGGTGAAATGACTCGAAACAAAGAGGAGAGAGGAGGGGATTGGTTAAATGACTCAAAACGAATAGGAGAGATGAGGGGATTGGTCAAATGACTCAAAACAGAGGGAAGAGAGTAGGGGATTGGTCAAATGACTCAAAACAGGGGGAAGAGAGGAGGGGATTGGTCAAATGACTCAAAACAAAGAGGGGAGAGGAGGGGATTGGTCAAATGACTCAAAACAGAGGGGAGAGAGTAGGGGATTGGTCAAATGACTCAAAACAGGGGGAAGAGAGGAGGGGATTGGTCAAATGACTCAAAACAAAGAGGAGAGAGGAGGGGATTGGTCAAATGACTCAAAACAGAGGGGAGAGAGGAGGGGATTGGTCAAATGACTCAAAACAAAGAGGAGAGAGGAGGGGATTGGTCAAATGACTCAAAACAAAGGGGACAGAGGAGGGGATTGGTCAAATGACTCACAACGCACCTGGGGCTGGTTTGGTGGGCCATGCGGCATGGCATGGCGCTGCGCTCCCTCCTCCTGCTTCTGTTTCTCTCCCTTGTTCTCTCTCATGTCCCGCGCATGGATGAACAGGGACGGCCACACAAGCAGCTGGCAACGCATCTGCTCCCTGTGCAAAGTATCTTCATCTTGGCGACAGGAGAAACTGGCACCTGCGCAAGGGGAGGGGAGGAGTTGGGGTGGGGGAGCAGAGCAAGTGAGCGGGGGGAGCAGGGCAAGTGAGCGGGGGGAGCACCCTAAACCCCCTTACCCCCTTACCTGGCAGGAAATGAGAAGGCACCATGCAGGGAATGCGAATGCACCTGGCAGGGCATGCCAAGGCACCATGCAGGGCATGAGAATTTACCGGGCAGGGCATGAGAAGGCACCATGCAGGGCATGGGAAGGCACCTGGCAGAAGGGGGGAAGTGGGGAAAGAGGGGAGGGGGTGGGTGAGACATGCTCAAATGGGCAAGCGCTGCACTGGTACCTGGCAGAAAGGGGAGGGGAGAGGGTGGCCTGGATGTCTCAACGTTCCCCAGAGCGCCATGAGCAGCGCCGTCGTTGTCGTTGGCGTGTCAGCGGCATGGCAATTGGCATGACAGCGGCGTGGCATCGGCGCCCTGAAGCGGAGCTAAACGGAAATCGCCATGTTTGGTGGCAGATTTTGGATGTGGAATGCCGCATTGCTGCTGGCTCCTGGAACGGCAGATGACGAGCTTGTGCTGGCTGCAGCGTGCCTGCCATGACCATGCACACGTCAGCACGAACACGGACAAGCAGAAATCGGAACAAACGGAGCTAAGAAGAGGGAATCTACGAAGAAAACGAAATTACTGGAAACAAGACTGAAGATAGCGTGAGTAAGAAAGCGGGCTTACGAAATACTAATGCCATGGCCCATGGCGGATGGCGATCCAAAAGAGAGGCTGCGCTCTTGAGTAGAATGGCTTGAGATTGAAACGAGATCTGGAAAAAAAAAAAATAGCAAACGAAATCACGAAAAACGAAACTACGATAGCGTGACTGCGACTAAGAAAGCAGGCTTACGAAATGGTGATGCCATGCCCCATGGCGGAGGGCGATCTAGAAGAGAGGCTCGGATGTTGAGTTGAGATAGAGTGGCGGATGATAAGAATCGAGGTCTGAAAAACGGGAGTGGGAGTTAGGTGAGCGATTGTGAGCCCAGCCCACTCACATCACGTTTCGTGCACTTTCTGGCTTGCTTGGTCCCCCTGAACGAACGTGGGTTCGTGGTGCAAAGTGGATGTACTGAAGTAGCGTTCTGCACAGTGCTACGTCGGCAGCGCAGTGACAAAGTCGGAAAGTCGGTTTGGGTGCCCTGCGTATATGCAGTCCGACACTCCGATACAGCGAGCGCGACCCAAAGTGAATGTGCCAGCATTTACAGTGACAAATTCGCAGCGCGAATAGGTTTCGCTCGTCAGCTGTGCCCAAAACGAGAACAGCAAAACAGTATCTTGCAAAACTACAGCTTTCCACATGGCAGTAAACAGAATTGATTTTGCTGATTTACAAGCTACACATATTAGTTGACAAATCTATTTGTGTAATCTGGAGCTTATGCATGTAGGTCAACAAATCAATGACAAATTAGCTCTGGAATAATGAGCTGAATATTAAGGAACGTGCGCATCTGCATGCGTATACGCATGAATACTCGCATGTCTGGTACCTACCTGTTTAACCTAGATGCGCGTAGACATACGTATGCATGCGTACGTATGCCTTCATGCACGTAGTGCGTCTACCTACCGTACACACTCGTACGCGACGCATATGTACATAACCGTACATGCACCAACGCGTACGCACTCGTACGACCGACCTTTTTCTTTGCCCGCGCAAAGAGAGCCGTTGATATCGTCTCGCCGGGGACAATCGCTCTTGCTCGACTGATCGTCAAGTGTGACCGATTTTCGCCATTCAGCACCGTGGTTACGCCAACAGATTGATTGGTTGGATGCTGACCGGGACAAGCTTCACTTCCACCATTGGGCTGGGATAGAAAGAGAGAGACACGAAGGGCAGCGAGCGACATAGAGGGAGTGATGGAGGTGCAAGGAAGAGAAAGGGTGTTGAGCCTCAGTTGTTAAGGAGGTTTAGGGGGTGCAGAGATGCCCGAGAGCAGGTGAGTGGTGCAGCAGAGCAGGTGAGTGGTGCAGCAGAGCAGGTGAGTGGTGCAGCAGAGCAGGTGAGTGGTGCAGCAGAGCAGGTGAGTGGTGCAGCAGAGCAGGTGAGTGGTGCAGCAGAGCAGGTGAGTGGTGCAGCAGAGCAGGTGAGTGGTGCAGCAGAGCAGGTGAGTGGTGCGGCAGAGCAGGTGAGTGGTGCAGCAGAGCAGGTGAGTGGTGCGGCAGAGAAGGTGAGTGGTGCGGCAGAGCAGGTGAGTGGTGCAGCAGAGCAGGTGAGTGGTGCGACAGTGCAGGTGAGTGGTGCAGCAGAGCAGGTGAGTGGTGCAGCAGAGCAGGTGAGTGGTGCGGCAGAGCAGGTGAGTGGTGCGGCAGAGCAGGTGAGTGGTGCGACAGAGCAGGTGAGTGGTGCGGCAGAGCAGGTGAGTGGTGCAGCAGAGCAGGTGAGTGGTGCGGCAGAGCAGGTGAGTGGTGCAGCAGAGCAGGTGAGTGGTGCAGCAGAGCAGGTGAGTGGTGCGGCAGAGCAGGTGAGTGGTGCGGCAGAGCAGGTGAGTGGTGCGACAGAGCAGGTGAGTGGTGCGGCAGAGCAGGTGAGTGGTGCGGCAGAGCAGGTGAGTGGTGCGACAGAGCAGGTGAGTGGTGCGCAGAGCAGGTGAGTGGTGCGGCAGAGCAGGTGAGTGGTGCAGCAGAGCAGGTGAGTGGTGCGGCAGAGCAGGTGAGTGGTGCAGCAGAGCAGGTGAGTGGTGCGGCAGAGCAGGTGAGTGGTGCGGCAGAGCAGGTGAGTGGTGCGGCAGAGCAGGTGAGTGGTGCGGCAGAGCAGGTGAGTGGTGCGGCAGAGCAGGTGAGTGGTGCAGCAGAGCAGGTGAGTGGTGCGGCAGAGCAGGTGAGTGGTGCAGCAGAGCAGGTGAGTGGTGCAGCAGAGCAGGTGAGTGGTGCAGCAGAGCAGGTGAGTGGTGCGGCAGAGCAGGTGAGTGGTGCGGCAGATCAGGTGAGTGGTGCAGCAGAGCAGGTGAGTGGTGCAGCAGAGCAGGTGAGTGGTGCAGCAGAGCAGGTGAGTGGTGCAGCAGAGCAGGTGAGTGGTGCAGCAGAGCAGGTGAGTGGTGCAGCAGAGCAGGTGAGTGGTGCGGCAGAGCAGGTGAGTGGTGCAGCAGAGCAGGTGAGTGGTGCGGCAGAGCAGGTGAGTGGTGCGCCAGAGCAGGTGAGTGGTGCAGCAGAGCAGGTGAGTGGTGCGACAGAGCAGGTGAGTGGTGCAGCAGAGCAGGTGAGTGGTGCAGCAGAGCAGGTGAGTGGTGCGGCAGAGCAGGTGAGTGGTGCGGCAGAGCAGGTGAGTGGTGCGACAGAGCAGGTGAGTGGTGCGGCAGAGCAGGTGAGTGGTGCAGCAGAGCAGGTGAGTGGTGCGGCAGAGCAGGTGAGTGGTGCAGCAGAGCAGGTGAGTGGTGCGGCAGAGCAGGTGAGTGGTGCGGCAGAGCAGGTGAGTGGTGCGACAGAGCAGGTGAGTGGTGCGGCAGAGCAGGTGAGTGGTGCGGCAGAGCAGGTGAGTGGTGCGGCAGAGCAGGTGAGTGGTGCGGCAGAGCAGGTGAGTGGTGCAGCAGAGCAGGTGAGTGGTGCGGCAGAGCAGGTGAGTGGTGCAGCAGAGCAGGTGAGTGGTGCGGCAGAGCAGGTGAGTGGTGCGGCAGAGCAGGTGAGTGGTGCGGCAGAGCAGGTGAGTGGTGCGGCAGAGCAGGTGAGTGGTGCGGCAGAGCAGGTGAGTGGTGCAGCAGAGCAGGTGAGTGGTGCGGCAGAGTAGGTGAGTGGTGCAGCAGAGCAGGTGAGTGGTGCAGCAGAGCAGGTGAGTGGTGCAGCAGAGCAGGTGAGTGGTGCGGCAGAGCAGGTGAGTGGTGCGGGCAGATCAGGTGAGTGGTGCAGCAGAGCAGGTGAGTGGTGCAGCAGAGCAGGGTGAGTGGTGCAGCAGAGCAGGTGAGTGGTGCAGCAGAGCAGGTGAGTGGTGCAGCAGAGCAGGTGAGTGGTGCAGCAGAGCAGGTGAGTGGTGCAGCAGAGCAGGTGAGTGGTGCAGCAGAGCAGGTGAGTGGTGCGGCAGAGCAGGTGAGTGGTGCGGCAGAGCAGGTGAGTGGTGCGGCAGAGCAGGTGAGTGGTGCGGCAGAGCAGGTGAGTGGTGCAGCAGAGCAGGTGAGTGGTGCGGCAGAGCAGGTGAGTGGTGCAGCAGAGCAGGTGAGTGGTGCGGCAGAGCAGGTGAGTGGTGCGGCAGAGCAGGTGAGTGGTGCGGCAGAGCAGGTGAGTGGTGCGGCAGAGCAGGTGAGTGGTGCGGCAGAGCAGGTGAGTGGTGCGGCAGAGCAGGTGAGTGGTGCGGCAGAGCAGGTGAGTGGTGCGGCAGAGCAGGTGAGTGGTGCGGCAGAGCAGGTGAGTGGTGCGGCAGAGCAGGTGAGTGGTGCGGCAGAGCAGGTGAGTGGTGCGGCAGAGCAGGTGAGTGGTGCGGCAGAGCAGGTGAGTGGTGCGGCAGAGCAGGTGAGTGGTGCAGCAGAGCAGGTGAGTGGTGCGGCAGAGCAGGTGAGTGGTGCGGCAGAGCAGGTGAGTGGTGCGGCAGAGCAGGTGAGTGGTGCGGCAGAGCAGGTGAGTGGTGCGGCAGAGCAGGTGAGTGGTGCGGCAGAGCAGGTGAGTGGTGCGGCAGAGCAGGTGAGTGGTGCGGCAGAGCAGGTGAGTGGTGCGGCAGAGCAGGTGAGTGGTGCGGCAGAGCAGGTGAGTGGGTGCAGCAGAGCAGGTGAGTGGTGCGGCAGAGCAGGTGAGTGGTGCGGCAGAGCAGGTGAGTGGTGCGGCAGAGCAGGTGAGTGGTGCGGCAGAGCAGGTGAGTGGTGCGGCAGAGCAGGTGAGTGGTGCAGGCAGAGCAGGTGAGTGGTGCGGCAGAGCAGGTGAGTGGTGCAGCAGAGCAGGTGAGTGGTGCGGCAGAGCAGGTGAGTGGTGCAGGCAGAGCAGGTGAGTGGTGCAGCAGAGCAGGTGAGTGGTGCAGCAGAGCAGGTGAGTGGTGCAGCAGAGCAGGTGAGTGGTGCAGCAGAGCAGGTGAGTGGTGCAGCAGAGCAGGTGAGTGGTGCAGCAGAGCAGGTGAGTGGTGCAGCAGAGCAGGTGAGTGGTGCAGCAGAGCAGGTGAGTGGTGCGGCAGAGCAGGTGAGTGGTGCGGCAGAGCAGGTGAGTGGTGCGGCAGAGCAGGTGAGTGGTGCGGCAGAGCAGGTGAGTGGTGCGGCAGAGCAGGTGAGTGGTGCGGCAGAGCCAGGTGAGTGGTGCGGCAGAGCAGGTGAGTGGTGCGGCAGAGCAGGTGAGTGGTGCGGCAGAGCAGGTGAGTGGTGCGGCAGAGCAGGTGAGTGGTGCGGCAGAGCAGGTGAGTGGTGCGGCAGAGCAGGTGAGTGGTGCGGCAGAGCAGGTGAGTGGTGCGGCAGAGCAGGTGAGTGGTGCGGCAGAGCAGGTGAGTGGTGCGGCAGAGCAGGTGAGTGGTGCGGCAGAGCAGGTGAGTGGTGCGGCAGAGCAGGTGAGTGGTGCGGCAGAGCAGGTGAGTGGTGCGGCAGAGCAGGTGAGTGGTGCAGCAGAGCAGGTGAGTGGTGCGGCAGAGCAGGTGAGTGGTGCGGCAGAGCAGGTGAGTGGTGCAGCAGAGCAGGTGAGTGGTGCGGCAGAGCAGGTGAGTGGTGCAGCAGAGCAGGTGAGTGGTGCGGCAGAGCAGGTGAGTGGTGCGGCAGAGCAGGTGAGTGGTGCAGCAGAGCAGGTGAGTGGTGCGGGCAGAGCTGGTGAGTGGTGCGGCAGAGCAGGTGAGTGGTGCGGCAGAGCAGGTGGGTGGTGCGGCAGAGCAGGTGAGTGGTGCAGCAGAGCAGGTCAGTGGTGCAGCAGAGCAGGTGAGTGGTGCGGCAGAGCAGGTGAGTGGTGCAGCAGAGCAGGTGAGTGGTGCGGCAGAGCAGGTGAGTGGTGCGGCAGAGCAGGTGAGTGGTGCGGCAGAGCAGGTGAGTGGTGCGGCAGAGCAGGTGAGTGGTGCGGCAGAGCAGGTGGTGCAGCAGAGCAGGTGAGTGGTGCAGCAGAGCAGGTGAGTGGTGCGGCAGAGCAGGTGAGTGGTGCAGCAGAGCAGGTGAGTGGTGCAGCAGAGCAGGTGAGTGGTGCAGCAGAGCAGGTGAGTGGTGCAGCAGAGCAGGTGAGTGGTGCAGCAGAGCAGGTGAGTGGTGCAGCAGAGCAGGTGAGTGGTGCAGCAGAGCAGGTGAGTGGTGCAGCAGAGCAGGTGAGTGGTGCAGCAGAGCAGGTGAGTGGTGCAGCAGAGCAGGTGAGTGGTGCAGCAGAGCAGGTGAGTGGTGCAGCAGAGCAGGTGAGTGGTGCGGCAGAGCAGGTGAGTGGTGCGGCAGAGCAGGTGAGTGGTGCAGCAGAGCAGGTGAGTGGTGCAGCAGAGCAGGTGAGTGGTGCGGCAGAGCAGGTGAGTGGTGCGGCAGAGCAGGTGAGTGGTGCAGCAGAGCAGGTGAGTGGTGCGGCAGAGCAGGTGAGTGGTGCAGCAGAGCAGGTGAGTGGTGCAGCAGAGCAGGTGAGTGGTGCGGCAGAGCAGGTGAGTGGTGCGGCAGAGCAGGTGAGTGGTGCGGCAGAGCAGGTGAGGGGTGCGGCAGAGCAGGTGAGTGGTGCGGCAGAGCAGGTGAGTGGTGCGGCAGAGCAGGTGAGTGGTGCGGCAGAGCAGGTGAGTGGTGCGGCAGAGCAGGTGAGTGGTGCGGCAGAGCAGGTGAGTGGTGCGGCAGAGCAGGTGAGTGGTGCGGCAGAGCAGGTGAGTGGTGCGGCAGAGCAGGTGAGTGGTGCGGCAGAGCAGGTGAGTGGTGCGGCAGAGCAGGTGAGTGGTGCGGCAGAGCAGGTGAGTGGTGCGGCAGAGCAGGTGAGTGGTGCGGCAGAGCAGGTGAGTGGTGCGGCAGAGCAGGTGAGTGGTGCGGCAGAGCAGGTGAGTGGTGCGGCAGAGCAGGTGAGTGGTGCGGCAGAGCAGGTGAGTGGTGCAGCAGAGCAGGTGAGTGGTGCGGCAGAGCAGGTGAGTGGTGCAGCAGAGCAGGTGAGTGGTGCAGCAGAGCAGGTGAGTGGTGCGGCAGAGCAGATGAGTGGTGCGGCAGAGCAGGTGAGTGGTGCAGCAGAGCAGGTGAGTGGTGCAGCAGAGCAGGTGAGTGGTGCAGCAGAGCAGGTGAGTGGTGCAGCAGAGCAGGTGAGTGGTGCGGCAGAGCAGGTGAGTGGTGCGGCAGAGCAGGTGAGTGGTGCAGAAGAGCAGGTGAGTGGTGCAGCAGAGCAGGTGAGTGGTGCAGCAGAGCAGGTGAGTGGTGCGGCAGAGCAGGTGAGTGGTGCAGCAGAGCAGGTGAGTGGTGCAGCAGAGCAGGTGAGTGGTGCAGCAGAGCAGGTGAGTGGTGCGACAGAGCAGGTGAGTGGTGCAGCAGAGCAGGTGAGTGGTGCAGCAGAGCAGGTGAGTGGTGCAGCAGAGCAGGTGAGTGGTGCAGCAGAGCAGGTGAGTGGTGCAGCAGAGCAGGTGAGTGGTGCAGCAGAGCAGGTGAGTGGTGCGGCAGAGCAGGTGAGTGGTGCGGCAGAGCAGGTGAGTGGTGCGGCAGAGCAGGTGAGTGGTGCAACAGAGCAGGTGAGTGGTGCGGCAGAGCAGGTGAGTGGTGCGGCAGAGCAGGTGAGTGGTGCGGCAGAGCAGGTGAGTGGTGCAGCAGAGCAGGTGAGTGGTGCGGCAGAGCAGGTGAGTGGTGCGGCAGAGCAGGTGAGTGGTGCAGCAGAGCAGGTGAGTGGTGCAGCAGAGCAGGTGAGTGGTGGCAGCAGAGCAGGTGAGTGGTGCAGCAGAGCAGGTGAGTGGTGCAGCAGAGCAGGTGAGTGGTGCAGCAGAGCAGGTGAGTGGTGCAGCAGAGCAGGTGAGTGGTGCAGCAGAGCAGGTGAGTGGTGCAGCAGAGCAGGTGAGTGGTGCAGCAGAGCAGGTGAGTGGTGCAGCAGAGCAGGTGAGTGGTGCAGCAGAGCAGGTGAGTGGTGCGGCAGAGCAGGTGAGTGGTGCGGCAGAGCAGGTGAGTGGTGCAGCAGAGCAGGTGAGTGGTGCGGCAGAGCAGGTGAGTGGTGCAGCAGAGCAGGTGAGTGGTGCAGCAGAGCAGGTGAGTGGTGCGGCAGAGCAGGTGAGTGGTGCGGCAGAGCAGGTGAGTGGTGCGGCAGAGCAGGTGAGTGGTGCGGCAGAGCAGGTGAGTGGTGCGGCAGAGCAGGTGAGTGGTGGCAGCAGAGCAGGTGAGTGGTGCAGCAGAGCAGGTGAGTGGTGCAGCAGAGCAGGTGAGTGGTGCGGCAGAGAAGGTGAGTGGTGCAGCAGAGCAGGTGAGTGGTGCAGCAGAGCAGGTGAGTGGTGCAGCAGAGCAGGTGAGTGGTGCAGCAGAGCAGGTGAGTGGTGCGGCAGAGCAGGTGAGTGGTGCGGCAGAGCAGGTGAGTGGTGCAGCAGAGCAGGTGAGTGGTGCAGCAGAGCAGGTGAGTGGTGCAGCAGAGCAGGTGAGTGGTGCAGCAGAGCAGGTGAGTGGTGCGGCAGAGCAGGTGAGTGGTGCAGCAGAGCAGGTGAGTGGTGCGGCAGAGCAGGTGAGTGGTGCAGCAGAGCAGGTGAGTGGTGCAGCAGAGCAGGTGAGTGGTGCGGCAGAGCAGGTGAGTGGTGCGGCAGAGCAGGTGAGTGGTGCGGCAGAGCAGGTGAGTGGTGCGGCAGAGCAGGTGAGTGGTGCGGCAGAGCAGGTGAGTGGTGCAGCAGAGCAGGTGAGTGGTGCGGCAGAGCAGGTGAGTGGTGCGGCAGAGCAGGTGAGTGGTGCAGCAGAGCAGGTGAGTGGTGCGACAGTGCAGGTGAGTGGTGCAGCAGAGCAGGTGAGTGGTGCAGCAGAGCAGGTGAGTGGTGCAGCAGAGCAGGTGAGTGGTGCGGCAGAGCAGGTGAGTGGTGCGGCAGAGCAGGTGAGTGGTGCAGCAGAGCAGGTGAGTGGTGCAGCAGAGCAGGTGAGTGGTGCGGCAGAGCAGGTGAGTGTTGCAGCAGAGCAGGGCACGGGGTGTGTGGGTGCTGGACTCGCTGCTGATAGCCTGGTGCTGGTGGTGGGGCGTGACGCCAGTAGCCCTGCTGTAGAGCACATGGGTGAGGTGACAGGGCATGGGGCGTGCCAGTGTGGTGGTCGAGGTGTGCCAGTAAAGAAAAATCTTCTACACCAACGAAGCAACACAACGAAGGTGTAGACGACAAGCACGTCCGGAAAAAACCAGTCAAGATGGCTGAGGCTTACAACAAGAAGGGATGCGACGACGAGTATGATATGAAAGAAGAATGCCCCAGAGCAGTAAGAAAACACCTTTAGATAAGATTTGAATGGAAACGGAGCCTTGAGAGGTGGATAAAACAAAAGGACCAGGCGGGCACTGAACCCCGCTTATAATCTATGATTGGAGGTTTGTGCTACAGGTCCTGAGAGACATTCGTTTTAATTGCATCAATTGTTGGTTGTGAAAATCAGCCATTGAGCGTTTCCTTCGTTTGATCAGTAGCCACGGCCATACAATCGCACATGGGTCGCGGAAAGCGCGAGGCGGAGGGCAATCGGAGCGGTAATGGAGGTCGGGGGAAATCGAAGCGGCACAAGTCGCGATACCTGAACGCTGTGAGCCTTTAAACTTATGTCGCGACGCATTAGTCAACATAAACCGCCGGCAGGCGTGTACCAATGTTTTTCTTGGCTGACAGACGAATAACGACGATAATCAGCGACAATTCTGCAGGCGCGTTCAGTCGCGTTTCGGTCGCGAGTCGCGGCAGCATCCGTTGCGCGTCGCCGCTGCTATGATCTTGGCGGCGTCGCCGCTGTGATCTCCGCGGCGGCGTGCGCTCACCAGCCCGATCCGCCCCACTTCCCGCCCTTCCTCTTCAACCCCTTCCCCCCCTTTCCTTTCGTGCCCTCTCCTCCCGCTCGCGCACACACCTCCGTCTTCCCTCCCCCCTTCTCTTCTCCTCCTCCCATCGTGTGCTCCCACGGCGCCGCCTCTCCCCTCTGGTCCTCAGATCGCCTTGATCACTTAGGTTTACACAGAGCAGATTTTTCCGCTGTCGCCTCTCCCCTCTGGTCCTGATATCGCTTTGAGCACTTGGTCTTACACAGAGCGGATTTTCCCGCCGTCGCCTCTCTCCTCTGGTCCTCACCCGTCCGGCCCGTGTCGCCCGCTGTCCCCCTTCCCCTCCCCCCACCCCTGCTGTCCCCCTTCCCCTCCCCCCACCCCCGCCGTCTCTCTTCCCTCCCACATCCCGGCCCACGAATCTCCGTTGCCATGCAACCAAAACCCGAAACTCTTGGTTGTTGCTCGCTCTCTCCCATGCACCCAAAACCCGAAACCCTTTGTTGTTGCTCGCTCTCTCCCATGCACCCAAAACCCCAACCTCGATCTCCTCTTTCGAAGTGGCGGCGGGCAGCAGCAGGCAGGGAGCGAGAGTGCAGGTGAAGGATCGATTGTTTCTTCCTTTGCTCCTTCACCCTAAACCCTATGATCCAGAATGGGGAGAAGGCGGCGCCCAGAATGTATGGCAGCAAGGGGGCTGGCAGGGGGAGGGATTGGAGGTGGTTTGCAACCGTTTCTTACTTCTGCTCCCCCCCCTTCTGCTCCTCTCCTCCTCTCCCTTCTGTGCCCCCACCTGCTGTTCCTCCTCACCCTTCTCCCCTCCCTCATTTCTCCTCCTCCCCCTTCTCCTCCTCCCCATTCTTCTCCTCCCCCCTCTGCTCCTCCGTCTTCTGCTCCTCCCCCCTCTGCTCCTTCTGCTCCGCCCCTCCCCCTCGTGCCCCTCCCCCTTCTGCTCCTCCCTCTCGTGCGCCTCAGAGTGGAGGGGGAGCGGGCCCCATCGCGAATGGCAACAGGGGGTGGCTGGTGTAGAGTGTGACCAGCAGGGAGAGAGAGTGCGGGCTTGTTGTTGTTGGAGTCGAAACAAAGTAAATTGTTCCTTTGATCCTCCTCCTTCCCTCTTCTGCGCCTCCCTCTCGTGCGCCTCAGAGTGGAGGGGGAGCGGGCCCTATCGCGAATGGCAGCAGGGGGTGGCTGGTGTCGAGTGTGACCGGCAGGGAGAGAGAGTGCGGGCGGGAGATTGTGAACGTGCTCGATGAGGTGAGGCACGAGCACACAGTGAGGGAGAGGAGGGGTGGGGGGGGGTGGTAAGAGGTGATCAGGAGATCAGCTTGTGAGGTGACATGCACAGGGGATCAGCTTGATGAGGTGAGGTGGCAAGGAGGTGAGTGGAGCGCACAGGCAAACGATAGAACCTGGAGGGTAGGTAGATAGATGACTGGGCAAGCACTGGGGAAAGTGGTTGTGGAGGGCCTATCTGACTGAGCTGTTTTTGCTTTTCTTCCTTCCATCTCCCCTGCTTGCCCCACACGCCGTTGTGCGGCGGCAAGCTGGTGCCCGTGAAGGCGCGGGCTGAGGGGGAGGCAAGCACTGGGGAAGGTGGCTGGGGAGGGCTTATCTGACTGAGCTGATGTTGCTTTCTCCTCTGTTCGCCCCACACACAGTGGTGTGACAAGCTGGAGGCAGCAAGGCGCAGAGGAACGGATAGGGTGAGGCAAGCACTGGGGAAGGTGGCTGGGGAGGGCTTTTCTAACTGAGCTGATGTTGTTCCTACTCCTTCCATCTCCACTGCTTGCCCCACACACCGTTGAGCGACAATCTGGTGCCCATGAAGGTGCGGGCTGAGGGGGAGGCAAGCACTGGGGAAGGTGGCTGGGGAGGGCTTATCTGACTGAGATGATGTTGCTTTATCCCTGTTTGCCCCACACACAGTGGTGTGACAAGCTGGAGGCTGGCAAGGCGCAGGGGGAGGGGGAGGGGGAGGCACGGACTGGGGAAGGTGCATCTGCAGGGAAGGCGAAGGGGGGTTCGTCCATCGATGCGCTGCTGGCGAATGAAGTGGCAGCACTCAAGAAACAGGTGCGTGCGTGTGGAGAGGGGGTTGAGGAAACAGGTGTGTGTGTTTTGCAGCGGCTCACAGGTGCGTGGGATGGGTAGGTGGGTGCCTTTTCCCTCCTTTCCCCTTGTTGTTCCTTCACCCTCCCCTTATCTCCCTCCCACTCCCTCCCCTCGTATCCCTCCCTCTCCCTGTGTCCCCCAGGCTCGATTGCAATCGTGACCTCAGGCTACCAGGTGCCCCTGTTTTGAGACGTCTCAGGCTACCAGGTGCCCCTGTTTTGAGACGTCTCAGGCTACCAGGTGCCCCTGTTTTGAGACGTCTCAGGCTACCAGGTGCCCCTGTTTTGAGACGTCTCAGGCTACCAGGTGCCCCTGTTTTGTTCCCCTTGTGCATCCTCGCCTCCTTGTTCCCTCCTTTCTCTTCTCCCTCCCTTCCTTGTGCATGCCCCTCAGCCTCGGTTCATGAGTGTGTAGTCTGGGTGCAAGGCGCTGCTGTTCGCATAAATGCCCAGCACAAACACCCATCACTTCCCTCTCTCGCAATCCTCTTTTCCCTCCCTCTTCCTCCCTTGCCCCTCGTCTTGTCCCTCCCCTTGTCCTGAACGCTCTCACCTGGTGACTTTTGAGTCGACTCAAAAGTCACCTGACTGAACGCTCTCACCTGGTCTCACTTCGGGTGTGGAGTCTCGCTGGCTGCAAGGCGCTGCTGTTTGGACTCTTGCTGGCTGCAAGGCGCCGCTGTTTGCGAGAATGCTAAGTGGAAAACCCTTATCGCTCCTCCTCTCTCTCCCATCGTCTTTCTCCCTCCCCTTGCCCCTACCGTTTGCCCTCCCCTCGCCCCTCCTGTTCGCCCCGCCCCTTGACATCCCTCAGCCTCGGTTTGTGAGTGTGGAGTCTGGGTGCAAGGCACTGCTGTTTGAGAAAAAACGTTTTTTTTTTTTTTTCCTTTGTCCCTCGTCTTGTCCCTCCCCTTCCCTCTCAGCCTCGGTTTGTGAGTGTGGAGTCTAGGTGCAAGGCGCCGCTGTTTCTGAGGATCCATCATCACCCCTCCCTCTCCCTCTCACTCCCCTTTCTCTGCTCGTCTTTCTCCCTCCCCTTGCCCCTGCTGTTCGCCCTCCCCTCGACATCCCACAGCCTTGGTTTGCGAGTGTGGACTCTGGGTGCAAGGCGCTGCTGTTCGTGAGAATGCTCAGTGCAATTTCCAATCACGTCTCCTCTCCCTCCGCTCGTCTTTCTCCCTCCACTCGTCTTTTCTCCCTCCCCTTGCCCCTACCATTCGCCCGCCCCTTGACGTCCCTCAGCCTCGGTTCGTGAGTGTGGAGTCTGGGTGCAAGGCACTGCTGTTCGTGAGGATTAGAGAGGATGCCAGGAAGGGGGGGAAGGGAGAGAAGGGAGGAAAGCAGTTGGAGGAGGGAGAGGAGAAGGAGGAGGAGGGTGAGAAGGAGGAGGTGGGGAAGACGGAGGAAGGGGAAAAGGAGGAGGAGAAGGGTGAAGGAGACAAGGAGGGGAAGGAGGGGATAAGGCCGGGGAAAAGGAGCAGGAGAAAGAGCAGGAGGGAAGAGGTACAGGAGGAGGAGAGAAGGAACCGGAGAAGGAGGGACAGGGAGAGGGAGGGGGAGAAAGGGAGGCAGGGGGAGAGCAGGGAAGGGTGTCGCCGTGTGAGTTGGCAGAGGCGGTGCTGCGGCATGCCAAGGCCACCCAGCAGTCAGCCACTCGGTGGGTGTGGGGTAGTGGGTGTGGGGCAGTGGGTGTGGGGCAGTGGGTGTGGGGCTTAGTTGGTACTTTACGTTTTTTTGGGGTCACGTAAACGTAAACTTACGCTTGAGTTACCTTTACGTTTTCTTACGTGTAATTTTACGTAAAGTCGCACGGGCAGGGCAAAAAAAGTTTTTTTGCCGCGAAACGAAAAAATTGACTGATATGAGGTGGGGAGGCTGCTACATGGTTGTGTAGATTTGGGGCATCTGTAAGTTGATGTAATAATGTGCTAACATGCTTGGGCGTAGAAGAACCAAGCTAGTGATAGATTAGGTGCTTCCCATGCAGCACTTAGTCCGATGATTTCTTATATTTCCGGGCAGTTAGAACTGTTTTAGCTGACCGAAAAGTAAAGCCATTTTTAGCCCACGTAAGTAAACGTAAGTTACTACGTAAAGTCACGTAAACGTAAACCACCGTAAACGTACAATACCAACTAAGGTGTGGGGCAGTGGGTGTGGGGCAGTGGGTGTGGGCAGTGGGTGTGGGGCAGGGTGGTGGGGCAGGGGTGTGGGGCAGTGGTGGGGGCAGTGGGTGTGAGGCAGTGGGTGTGGGGCAGTGGGTGTGGGGCAGTGGGTGTGGGGCAGGGGAGTGAGGCAGTGGGTGGGGGGCAGTGGTCTGTGGGGCAGTGGGTGTGGGGCAGTGGGTGTGGGGCAGTGGGTGTGGGGCAGTGGGTGTGAGGAAAGCACGTCTCATCACTTCACCCCCCTGCCCTTGTCACTTCACCCCCTGCCCTTGTCACTTCACCCCCCTGCCCTTGTCACTTCACCCCCTGCCCTTGTCACTTCACCCCCCTGCCCTTGTCACTTCACCCCCCTGCCCTTGTCACTTCACCCCCCTGTGCTGGTCACTTATCCTGCCTACCTGTAGTGAACTTGTGCCAGTTTACTTCTTTCTCCCCCGCTTTGATTCAATTCTCACTCTCCCTTCAGTTTCTGTCACTCATTATCCCCTACGTTTGCACCTGCCCTGCCACCCCTACATACACCACCCCTTACATACATGCCCTGGCTCCCACTCTGGCAAACATCTTGACATACGTAGTTCAGGAGGACGCCCCGGACCACCTGGATCATCGGATCACATTCCTTGCAACGCTTCTGCTTTGCAGTGCCCAAGATACCCGAGTACTTCACTGTATGGCACTCCTTCTCACACTTCCTTCTCACACCCTCCTTCTCTCACTCTCCTTCTCACACTCTCCTTCTGTGTGCAAATCAAAACAAGCAGCGCATATCGTCTCTCTCATCCCCCCTTGCTCTCCCTTCTGCTCTCCTCTCCCTTCCCCCTTACTCCCCTCCCCCTCCTCAGGCGGCGCAAGGCGACAACATGAGCGTAATCGGAAAGGTGATGGCAGAAAACTTGCTTGTGATTGGTTAATAAGCAGAAATGGGGTACAAGAGAGGGGAAGAAAACCCCCCTAAAATCCTGAAAAAAACCCCCCCACAGCCCCCCCAAGGCCCCCCTAAGGCCCCCTACTACCCCCAATTCTCCTCACAGCCCCTCACAGCCCCCCTCGAACGCCCTGGAAATCCCTGGGCATGCCCATGATGCATATCTGCTCCCTGTCATATCACATTCCTGCTTCTGCTTCTACTTTGTGCTTCCTATCTATCATATCCCTCCGGGGCATGGCATGGCATGGATGGCATGGCCAACCAGGGAGGGGCGCACAGCACAGAGAGCCAGGAGCTCATCCACCACTCCCTCTTCTGTTCTGCTTCTGCTCCCCACTCCCCTCCCTTTCCTCACCCCTCCCCCTTTCTCTGCCCGCCTGCGTATATAAGAACAAGCACATACATTCATATTCGCTAAGTCATCTATCACTCTACGCGTCGTAGCAAATAGCCTCGTGTTGTCGACAGGAGAAAATGGCACATGCGCTCCCTCCTTGTGCGTCTGTTTCTCTCTCTTCTTCTCCCTCATGTCCTGCCCTGCGCATGGCTGAACACAAGCAGGTGGCAACACATCTACTCCCTGTTTCCGTTTCTGCCACTCTTTCATATCCCAAACCTGGCCCAAACCAAACCTGCACTCCCCCCATCCCCCTGCACATATAATAACAGGCTCATAAATTATGTTCCTAACGTAATCAGATCATCAATCCCTACCACTCTACACATTGCAAGCCAAGTGTCTTCGTCTTGGCGACAGGAGGGAAGCTGGCACCTGCGCAAGGGGAGGGGGGGAGTTGGGGTGGGGGAGAGGGGAAGCGGAGCAAGTGAGCGGGGGGAGCAGGGCAAGTGAGGGGATGGCAGGAGGTGTGAGGGCATGGTGGGATGGCAGGTGTGAGGGATATGGCAAGGTGTGCAGTGCATGCTCTGGGGCGACTCACAACGCACCTGGGGCGGTTTGGTGGGCCATGCAGCATGGCATGGCGCTGCGCTCCCTCCTCCTGCTTCTGTTTCTCTCCCTTGTTCTCTCTCATGTCCCGCGCATGGATGAATGAGGGACGGCCCAGCACAAGCAGCTGGCAACGCATCTGCTCCCTGTGCCAAAGTATCTTCATCTTGGCGACAGGAGAAACTGGCACCTGCGCAAGGGGAGGGGAGGAGTTGGGGGGGGAGAGCAGAGCAAGTGAGGGGGGAGCAGGGCAAGTGAGCGGGGGGAGCACCCTAAACCCCCTACCCCTTACCTGGCAGGAAATGAGAAGGCACCATGCAGGGAATGAAACCCACCAGCCAGGGCATGAACAGGCACCATGCAGGGCATGTGAAGGCACCGTGCAACATGCGAAGGCACTTGCAGGGCATGAGAAGGCACCTGGCAGAAGGGGGAAAGTGGGGAAAGAGGGGAGGGGGGGGTGAGACAAGCTCAAATGGGCAGGCGCTGCACTGGCAGCTGGCAGAAAGGGGAGGGGAGAGGGTGGTTTGGACGTCTCACAGTTCCCCATGCCCCCTTACACCCCCCCTTGAGCAAAGAATGCACACAGGAACAACAAAAAGCAAGCAAAACAAACTAAAACAAACAAACAAACAAACAAACAAACAAACAGGAAATTTGGGAGGAAAGAGGGGAGGGGTGAGTGAGAACTCTTCAATCAACATGCGCTGCACTGGCACCTGCTGGAAACGGGAGGACAGAGGGGAGGTGTTGAGTGTGACACCTCAAAACATTATGCCTTGCTGCGGGCACATGCTGGAAAAGGGGAGGAAAATGGCATCATGCAAGGAATGAGAGGCCATCATGCAGGGAACGGCAAGGCACCTTGAGGGAATGAGAAGGCACATGATTTTATGTGCCTAGTACATTGTTTTGCTTTTGTGTTCATACATTCATGCATCGTTCGGTTCGCTCTTACCACGTGGGCGTGCGCATCAGCCTTGCCCCACCCCGTGCTGCACTGTCACGCCCCACTGGCAGCTGCTTAAACACGGGGAGGGAGGGAGGGAGGGAGGGAGGGGAGGGGAGGGGAGATGAGCATGGTCAAATGAACTCAAAACAGAGGGGAGAGAGGAGGGGATTGTTAAATGACTCAAAACAAAGAGGAGAGAGGGAGGGAATTGGTAAATGACTCAAAACAAATAGGAGAGAGGAGGGGATTGGTCAAATGACTCAAAACAAAGAGGAGAGAGGAGGGGATTGGTCAAATGACTCAAAACAGAGGGGAGAGAGGAGGGGATTGGGTCAAATGGCTCAAAACAAAGAGGAGAGAGGAGGGGATTGGTCAAATGACTCAAAACAAAGGGGAGAGAGGAGGGGAT